>CASHTH010002511.1:0-14394 GCA_030341885.1 Geodia barretti | reverse complement strand
TTTATAGTATATATAATTATACCTTTCCCATTTTGTATGACAGGATCTCCCCTAGCAAGTCCATGGAGAGGAGATCCTGACAAGTTTGGTGATATTGTGAGTGACTGTGACTCAGTACACACAAACACAACACGGTTTTGTCTGCCACCGTTCTGATCGGTATGTCGGTGAGGGCAGTGACTCCATCTCGCGGAGTGATCCGTGGCTTACAGACACAGTGCTGGTCGTCAAGAAATGCAATCAATGCAGGAACTGACATAACTAACAAATAGTTGTAATAGGCCCTTGACTGCACAGGCTACCATGTACTTGTGGAGCACTTTTTACCCGCAGCAAACAGCAAACGCACATGCAAGAACAGCATGCAAACGTACGTACACGTAACCCATGCAATGGGGTTGTAAGTAACAGTTTTGCGCAGCGAACCAATCCACGACGCTAATAAAAAGTAGTAAAAGCAAAGATGGCAGCCCAGGTGTAACTCTTGACACAGACGTGTAGGAAAGTAAAGAAAGGTAAAAAAAAAAGGCCAAAAAAAAGATAGGACGTAACACAAACACGTTGCACATTGGCCCACTAAAATGTAAAAAGATAGAGATAAGGAATCGGTACTGGAAGAGCTTTCTCCCAGCCCTGCAGTTCTGAATCATTTGTCGTTTTATGAGAGCTGGAGGTCTCTGGTAGAACTGGCGCTGCGTGATTTAGCGGGTGTCACCGGGGTGTAACAAAACGGCAACAGACGCCCGACACAGTGTGACGACGCTGACACCAGACCCCATGCCCAGCGCAGCACCCGGTCGCCCAAACACCTGCAGACTCCCGCCCAACAAAGCAGCAACCACTGTGTGCAGAGGCGAACTCTGAACTCGAGAACCTCTCTCTGAGACTCCAGCCCCCTCTTCTCTCTATAAGACCGCCGTCAGGGCCTGGATAGAGTCGGGGAACTAAAGTGGGCCGGTATGGAGCACTGTGGTGGATTCGACAAGGAGTCTTCACGGAATGGCCGAGGGAGACCGGCAAGAGGACCAGCAGCTCTTTCCAATGAATGCGCCTTCAACTGGGGTCATCTCGTAACGAGTTCACTCATCGGACAGCAGATGGTGTAACCACAACACCTCTGCCACAGCAAACTCGGGGCACCAACCTAAGCGACCCCGGACCCCTATACCCCCTCACCCATTCCATGCGACCTCGCTGGCACACCCAAAATCACAGTGGGGACTACAAGTCGACGAGTCACCACACACAAAGACGCGCGATCATCTGCCACGCTCAGGCCTGCGTCGAGAGGAGGCTCCGTCGGCGGTGGTCCATTCCAGTACTAGTACTGGGAACGAGACAGTGGCGGGCGGGCGCTCCAGGTCAAGGTCAGAGCACTCTGGACTCTGCTGCAAAGAGAGAAACAGTCAAACCCAACCCCAAAGGTTATAAATCTCCACCCAATGATTTTTGCACTCACTTTGACCACATGCTTACAACGCAGCATGCTTGGTGTCACTCAGTGTTCTAACAGCTGAGCTCCAGGGCCAGGGACGAGGGCACACACAGCGACCAGCCACCACGCAGATCAGCGTTTGGTTAGCTTTGGCCAGCGCGGGTACGGTGAGCTCACAATCGCTTACTGCGATTGTCAAAAATATTTCCTTGAGATCATTTGTGGTGGCACTCCAAACGTGTGAAAAACTGGTTGGTTTCACAAAATATGCAATTCTACTGAACATTTATATACCCTGGATATATGAGGACACATCTCTAAGTTTTTCGATCCAGAACAGTTCTTGCATAACCAATTAACCCACTGAAATAAGGACGCTCGCTTCTGCCTCAGTGGTGTCCGGATGGTCACGTCTGTCACTCGTTGCACGGTCTGGTGGCGGACCTTGGGGTGGAGCTGCTGCAGAGGTACGCGAAGAGGTCATGGGCATGGCTCAACACTCCTCCATGGTGGCCGATAACCCTCTCTCACTGAGGACAAATGTGGAGCGGAGCGCTAACACCCGGTGTACCGTCGTGGCAGCTGCCTCAAGATTGGTCTCAGATGATCAGCCTCCAGGTGAGAATTGGAGGACTCTATGATGATGGCCTATACTGGAGTCTTGCTCAGATACACGACGAGTAGGCGAATGCATGGCATTGTTGGCGAGCGGAAGCGACGCTTACAATTGCGGTCTAATGTATGAGCATCTTTGTGTGCAACAAACAGTGAGATACATTGCACAGGACCAAGTTGGCCGAAACGACCCGAGCGACAGTAAACAATTCGAGTCGAGTCAAAAACAGTCAGACGACAGCGCGAATCAGGCATAATCCGGCAATCTGATTGGTCTTGCAAGGAATAGGGAAACAGGGCAATGTAGAGAAAAATCTCTCGCTGGACTGTGCAGCAATACTCGATAGCTTCGGAGGTGTTGCGTTTCCCCTGATTCCGCTCAATTCCGGACAGCATATGAACAATGTTGAAATCCCTTTCGAAGACTATACAAACGACGGCGTCCTGCTGGCGCTGGAGAGAGGAGACATAAGCTCAGACCCAGTCTGCCGACGTACGGTACATATAGATATATATATATATAGAACAAAAATCGTCGTCGCCGTATCGACCACTGCGGTTTAGCTCGCTTTGTGTGTGGCTTTCCAGTATCCCGGCTCGCCAACATGTGGAGTATTCAACCATTTCGCGTACTAGCCTCCCTCAAAGCATGTTTCCTCTTCACATTTTTTGCAGCCGGCAGAGAGACTGTTTTCGAACGTCTCTAAACATCATAAATGTACATATTTCTACCTTTAACGGTTTACAGTGTAATAGTGACTGTGATGTATGGGATGACAGAGTGCTTTCTCGCCCTCTCCCTTTAGTATTACAACCCACAGACAGTAACACTGTCCCGGAGCCAATTCAGGACATGTTGACAGAGTCAGGACACAGTGCCGACTCATTGCCTCTCTGGCAAATGGAAGTATACAAGTCGCATCCCATCAGTAGTGTACCGTTCGCTCTTTTAGCGCTGGCTGCCATCAATCTTTGCCTGCATCCTCACTAGAACTATCGCACAAAATGACTGCAGATTGCCTCTATTAATAGTGGGAAGATTTGTTTACTGGAACCATGGTTGCTCGATAATGTGTCGGACTGTATGTGTATGCTGTGCTGTGTCTGTCTGCAGAAAGTGCTGAAGGAGGAGCTGGGGGAGAAATGGAGGGATCAACTGGCAGACTTTGACCCCCAGCCGCTGGCAGCTGCCTCCATAGGCCAGGTCCATTCTGTTGTCCTCCACTCTGGCCAGTGTGCCGCCATGAAGATACAGGTATTACGTATTACACGTGATTGCAAGTATGTATGTGTATGTAATTACGCACACTTGGAAACATTATAAATCCAGTGTGCTTTCTGTACAAAGCTCGCCGAGTTTTTAGCTAAACGATAGATTATAATAGGGAGCTCAATTTTGTGCTCCTCGGCAGTATCCAGGTGTGGCTCAGAGTATTGACAGTGACATAGACAACCTCATGGGCATCTTGAAACTCTGGAACATACTACCTGAAGGTATAATATATACATACCACCTTACTTATACCTATATTGAGAGAGGCCCATGGAACTGGTATGTATTTTACCGCCTAGTGAGGAGTTCATCTCCTGGGAGTCCTTGATGTGCAATGTTCTTCGTGTTCCATGCTACAATGCAATGAGGATATGTACAATTTGTATATGTGATATGTATGTATGACTGTAGGTCTGTTTGTGGATGAGTTGGTGACAGTGGCAAGGAAGGAGCTGGCCTGGGAGACTGACTACATCAGAGAGGCCAAATGTCAGAACATGTTCAGGTCTGGCTAGATACAGTCAGTGAAAGTCAATGGAACGGTAGTTAGTTATCCTGTGCTCTGCTGCTGTAGAGAGCTGTTGGCCAATGACCCTGGGTACCTGGTACCCGAGGTGTTCCCTGAGCTATCCACGAAGCGTGTCCTCACCACGGAGCTGATCCAGGGCCTACCTCTAGACCAGTGTGTCTCCCTTCCGCAGGAGATCCGCAATGATGTGAGCCAGATACCTTTCCACTCCCACCTCTCTCCTATGCTTCATTTCGTGTCTCTGTCCTTCTCTCATACGTATATATTCTTGCAGTGTCCCCCTTCCTGCCTTTTTAATCCCCCCCTCTCATACCTTTCCTAGCCATGCCTCCCTCCATCTCTCCTTCTTTTCGATGCCCCCCCCCCTCTATACATTTGATGGCCCTTTCCCTCCCCACCATCTCTTTTCAATGCTCTCTCTCTCTCTGACTGCAGATAGCAGCCAGAGTGCTGGATCTAGTAATGAGGGAACTCTTTGAGTTCAGGTTCATGCAAACCGACCCAAACTGGAGCAACTTCTTCTACAACCCCGACGACAACAGAGTCAGTTTCTGCCCTTTCCAGCCAGTGTGCTCCGTGTTGATTGGTAAACGTGTCTCCAGATATGTCTGCTGGATTTCGGTGCCAGCCGAGAGTACCCTAAGATGTTCACTGACCACTACCTGAAGGTGAGAGCCCTGTGCCTTCGTATTATTCACTAGGTAGAAAGAGCTCTCTGTCTAGAGAGCAGAACGCTGTGGGCTCAATTCAAGTCCCACCCAGGGCAGCTGAAAAGTGTGTTAGTAGCAGCTCTTTTTTTGCGTATTACCAGGGTGTCGCTGCATTTCATGTTGAATCCCTCTGTTCACACCCTGCAACTCAGTATTTAAAAAACGTGCACCGCCCATCTTTATCATCCTCCTCTCCTGGTGATGTTCCTCAGGTGATCCACGGCTCCATCATGGAGGACAGGGACAGAGTATTGGAGAGTTCAAAGGCCATGGGTTTCCTGACAGGCTACGAGAGCAAGGTACAGTAAATATACACAGTCTACAGTTGATGTACACCAGAATTATGAATTGCCTCCTAATAAATTTTTTAAATTATAACTGGCACAAAGTAGAATACAGTGGGAGAGTGTGTATAGCTAGTGCGGTTGAAAAACCTAAGCAAATATGGAAATTTGCCTACGAATAAGGACGTGACACTTAGGGACAGGATGCACACTTTACCACAAATAATGGAGGGATTTAGGAGTGCGATATTACTTCATCCGGCCTTGTTTGGTCAGTGACCTCAGACAATGCTTGCTGCTGTATTTGTACTGCTGTACTCTGGGGCTATAGTCTGTACTGTGGGGCTCTATACTCCCGTCAGGAAACACGGCCCACTGTCCTGTGTCTATACTGTACATTCCAGACCTGCGCGTCATCTGGAGTATTAGTGATGTCACATCCACCCCGGTGTAATATCACTAAGTACGGTAGTACTTAGTATATAGGGATGGGCATGGTACCTAGTATCATAGATGTATGGGGCTACGATATACATATAGCATTGTATTGGGGTCTGTTTAGCACACATTGTCCATAGAAGCATCTTTATGTGCATTGCCACAGCATTCCAAAAGGTTCTATGACACTCTATGACACTCTATGACACTCTATGATGCTCGTTTCGGCAAACTTCCATAGGTGTGCCGGACTGAATGCTGTGGGTTTATGTTGATCCACTGAACCTTTGGTATTTCCCTGGGACAGGTCCTGGCTGGTTGTATCCATTTCTGTTGGCAGTAAGCCTTACATGTACTCATCCTCAGGAAGTGGGGATTCGAGGCTGTGCCAGTTCTAAATCTGATCAGGGCCATGCATAATTCGTGTAAGCCAACAAACAGGCAGTTGCTGGGGGAACAGCATTGCTACGTTGTCAGAGATGAGATGTGTTTGCTGCTAATGTGGGTTCTCCTATATAGTTATATAGGTCTCCTATATAGTTCTCCTGTGTAGGCTTTGGAATCAGCACTATATAGCACTCTTGTGCCCATAATTAGACCTCACACAACAAGCTTCACATGAACTAAGCACAGGTCGTAGTTGGTGTGTTCTCTAGGCACAGGTTTGTACCTGCCTTTTAGTGGTATGTTAGACAATACTAAAGAGGTGATCGTGTCAGCAGCACCAGCCCCTCCCTCAAGAAAGAGAGGGGTTGGTACTGAGAACGTTACCACCTTCTCTTATTCTTTCTTCGTTTCCCCCGACTTCAATACCTGCTCTTCTCCATCGATCGCCGCCACCTGTTAAACCCTCTCCATCTCTCTCTCTATCTTCCTCCCTCTCCATCTCTCTCTCTCTCTCGATCTCCCTCCCTCTCCATCTCTCTCTCATCTCCCTCCCCTCTCTCAATCTCCCTCCCTCTCATCTGGAAACCAACCAACCGCTCATCACACACACCCAGACTCTACTCGATGCCCACTACCAAGCCTCGCTCATTCTCGGAGAGCCTTTCAAACAAGACGCTCCGTTTGACTTTGGTCACCAGGACACGACGGCCAAGATTCAGCGACTGTTTCCCGTCATCCTCGGTCACCGCCTGACTCCACCACCCGATGAGAGCTACTCTCTCCATCGCAAGTTGTCCGGAGCGTTCTTCCTCTGTACTCGTCTTCAAGCCTCGTTCAACTGCCACACCATCTACCAGAGGATCTCTCAACACCACACACTCTCCGACTGAACTCCAGTATATATAATACGAATGGTTTTTGTACACTGTTTTTACATTTTTGAAATTTCGTGTCAATTTCACTCGTAGCAGTGTGTAAAGCTTCATCTTGAACTGCAACGATTGTCAATTAGATCTACCACTTTTTTTGTGTAACTCACAGTGTGTGATGCCACATCTTCTCATCTGTCTCAGTGTGCCAAGAAGTGAATGCGGAGAGCGCTAATTTGGAATGGCTCAACTACTCATTTAAAGTATATTGTAAGCGACCTGAATGAGGATATCACTCATAAGCAAACTATCCCTATGAATATGTAAGGAAGCTTCTCTCCCACGTCAGTAGGGAATCAGTATTCCAAGACACACCTGTATATACAGTTAGTGCTGGCACCTTTGTACTAGTATTCTGACTGGGTCACAGTTCTGTGGATGTCACAGTTCATGATGATGCCCTTGACCTCATAGCTCTTGCCAATACCGACACAGTTTAGCGTCACTGGTTCCTAGGGTGGGTTGAGACATCCACTCCGACAGTGTCTGAGTGTAACCTAACCCCAGCCAGATCCACAGTTCAAGGGTCCAGACAGACGGTATTGTCAGACAACTATTGTGTTCCAGACACTGTACACGCTGTTGGGAATGTGTGTTGGTGCATGGTCTACTATAAACTCATCCCACATTACTCATGTAAGCACGGGCGAGATATCTCAGAGATATCTCATAGTGGACACTAACAGTCTATCCCTCTGTAATGGATACACACGTGTTTCGATCCAGTGCTAATACACAATATAGAACACCCTCTGTATAAAGTTATGTTCCAGTTAGCGCACCACAGGACACTATTGTACTTTACATAATATGACAGACAGATACAACCCCAAATAAAGTAGTATTATGTTCAGACTATTTGTTCCTCAGACGAGTTTAACTAGGCCACATAACGAACTGCATGCATGTAGTGCCATATGCCACTAAGTGGTTTAATGTGCTCAGAAGACATGAGAATGTGTCAACGTGATCCAATTACTATCCCAGCCATTGTTTTCGGAGTAAGCGTGGGAAACATCGTGCACAGGAAATACCTTATTCACGCCTAATTATTTCTCCATATCTTGGCCCTCCCCAGTGCATAAATTAGTGTAGCTAACATCATTCCGCATGTGAATGGAATCTTTATTCCCACCAACTCTCCTTTCTTACAAAATCTTTACGTGACATACTTCCTATTATGGATTCTGCACAAAATTGTTAATTGACAGACTTTCAGTGGAAGGGCATGCAAGTTACGCTGTAACACAGGATTTCAGTTACCCATGGGTACATCCACTGGTGCTGTGCAGCTTTATACGTACCATGGGCACATCAAGGTGTCCCTTAGTCAGAAGATTATTATTATGCACAGAAACATGAGGTGTCCTTTATAGAGATGTCCTTCACTGTACATATTTTCTCTCTTCTCTTGCCCACCTACAATCCCTCCTACACCCAGACTCTATTAGAAGCCCACTACCAAGCATCACTTATTCTCGGAGAGCCGTTCAAACGCGACGCCATCTTTGATTTTGGTCACCAGGAGACAATGGCCGGGGTACACCGACTCCTCCCCATCATTCTCGACCACCTCCTTACTCCGCCACCAGAGGAGAGTTACTCCATACTCCGCAAGTACTCGGGAGCCTTTCTTCTCTGTTCGAGGCTCGGGGCTGCCTTAAACTGCCACGAAATGTTCTGGAGAATATATGGACGGTACAACTTCTCCGAGTAATTTGCCCCTTTAATATTATCTGACAATACGCAAAAATCAGAGCTTGCTTTTTCGTGTAAGTGTTTGCAGTATATACTAGCATTGGATAAAATATTGATGCTGTGCAGACTAACACAATATGTTTACATCAAAATTGATGAAGATAAAATGAAACCAAATGTGAGAAAAAAAGGGCAGATGCGTATATAATCATTGTTGCTCGCTCATATAACTGATCTGGTGACAGGGAAACGTCAGGTGAGAGGAGGAGGAGGAGGGAGGGAATCAGAGAATCCAAACAAGAGCCACATAATCTATGTGCAACGACTGGCACATTGCTATATAATTCGGTATGATTTTATATAAACTACGAAAGGTTTTGCTCAATAATTCACACACTGACACACGGCACACAATACGAAACAACAGGCGGTTACACGTACGATGCTAACACGGACAAGATGGGGAGAATAATATCCGACTTAGAATGGTTGCTCAAAAAACAACGCGATGCGGTGCGGCACACGATAAATATAAAGCTCTGGTCAGCCCCAGCTCAAGTATACTTCAGGTGGAGCTCTGTTTCTCCTACGACAAGCACGGCCTCTTGTTAGAGTGCCATGGCACTGATGCTGCGTCTGTAAGCCGCCCGGTGCTTCGCGGGGCTCGCGTAGTGTTCGAATTGGATCTCTTTCCACAGTCGGATGAGGTTGTCCAGCCCCCACAGATACCCGTCCTCGTGGTTCCCCTCCACCCACGGGGAGCGGTGGTCAATGGAGGCTCCTTCGGGCAGGGGGATGGTCTTGCCAAAGTCAATGAGATTGACACTGCACAGATCAGTGCTGTCGTAGACAAACAGTAGGGAGCTTCCAATCACCTACAGAGACAGAGGAAAACACAGCATTATAATTATAATTATAACCATACATTCCTCAAATTAGGACACCTCTCTATATATAGTAAGAACTTTACCCAAGAACAGTTCTTGCATGCAATTCAACAAAATTTAGGACAGCTTTCTTCTGTCCCATTGGTGTCCAGATTAGTAGGATTCCGTTGTACACAGGGTATATAGTAAACATTGGGTGTGTAAATACCGAACACTCATGTTGGGATACTTCTAAGGGTTTAGTCGAATGAGTGAGCGACATGAGTGTTACACTAAGCAACCCTACATGCACGGAAGTCCTCCTACATTTTAACATAGTGTCTACTAGGAAACCTACAACTAAACTTTTGCACAGAACTTAGTGCTGCAAGTCCTCCTACATTTTAAAGTGAATACATGGTGTACCTGTACAACTACACTTTTGCACAGTTAGTTAGTGATGCAAGTCCTCCTACCGTTTAACAAACTAAGCCTGACTATGCTATTGCACATAAGTTAGTAAACTTAAGTGTCAGTGTACAAATGAGAAATGGTGGGAGAGGACTCTGTGTGTGTACATACCTCGTGTCGTCGGAAGAACTCTGACTGCTCCATTGCTGCCCGAATGTCACATAACCTTCTCAAGAACGGCTCCTACAGTAGAGTGTACAACATGTGTGTACATTATGATGCAATGGGAATGTGTAATAGAGTGCAGCTACGTATGTATGTCTCGGTGTAGATCCATTGGTAACAGAGAACATGCAATACAGTTTCAGGTGCATTGGTAGCATGCAGCATTCAGTACCCATTGGTAACAAAGAACAGGCAATACAGTTTCAGGTGCATTGGTAGCATGCAGCATTCAGTACCCATTGGTAACAAAGAACATGCAATACAGTTTCAGGTGCATTGGTAGCATGCAGCATTCAGTACCCATTGGTAACAAAGAACATGCAATACAGTTTCAGGTGCATTGGTAGCATGCAGCATTCAGTACCCATTGGTAACAAAGAACATGCAATACAGTTTCAGGTGCATTGGTAGCATGCAGCATTCAGTACCCATTGGTAACAAAGAACATGCAATACAGTTTCAGGTGCATTGGTAGCATGCAGCATTCAGTACCCATTGGTAACAAAGAACATGCAATACAGTTTCAGGTGCATGGTACATGCAGCATTCAGTACCCATGGTACAAAGAACATGCATCAGTTTCAGGTGCATTGGTAGCATGCAGCATTCAGTACCCATTGGTAACAAAGAACATGCAATACAGTTTCAGGTGCATTGGTAGCATGCAGCATTCAGTACCCATTGTAACAAAGAACAGGCAATACAGTTTCAGGTGCATTGGTAGCATGCAGCATTCAGTACCCATTGGTAACAAAGAACAGGCAATACAGTTTCAGGTGCATTGGTAGCATGCAGCATTCAGTACCCATTGGTAACAGAGAACAGGCAATACAGTTTCAGGTGCATTGGTAGCATGCAGCATTCAGTACCCATTGGTAACATGGGTATAATACTAGGCGACATGGGTTTTGGCTATCGACAAGCTGCAAGACCGATGTGAACACACCTCTACCGGTGCGCCGGCAATAGTACCTAATGTAGCTTGAAACTGTTTCCCAAAGAGGGGCAGATAGGAACTACGGGCGAGCAAACAAGCAAGCACCCATCACGGTCGCGCACCACCACTCACCGAGCATGCACAGCTATAACTGGTGCTCCTAATAAAGACAATGCCTCATTGCAGCATCCTCCCACGTGACCATGTGGAGAACACACTCCAGTGAGCAGCTCACTCTAAAAATGGTTTAGAGTTCTGTCGTTTTTCCTTAGAGAGCTCAACTCTTACGAGTAAAAGAAGCCATATCTTGAAATTTCCATTACAAAAGTCTCCAAAAAAAAGAAGTGGAATAGGACAACTCCGACAGTGGAACCTCCTTTAGCTACATACAATGATCCCCACCACTGACCTTGACACATGGGTTCTCTGAAATGAAGTCTCTGAGAGCACACTTGACGTCCTCCTCCAGTTTGGTGGTCTTGAACTCTTTCAGAGAGTTCCCCTCCGACGTCTATAGGGAGGACAATAATGATGACATCATTATGATGTAATCAATCAGTGATTGTCTTGCAATTGGACCCGCCCTTATTTGTCACAAAAGTGTTGATAGTGGATACTCTAGCCGGCTAGCTGCACATGTGTGTGTGTGTGCATGTCCACATGACGATGCAACGTGAACGAACGCACAGCTGCCTCTCTGACATCCCAATTTGTGAGTGACACCAGAAGAATGACAAGCTGAGTTTGTAACTGCACACACAAAACCACTCAATTTGTGTTTCTGGAGCAGAAAGCCTTGTTTGATGTGGTTCCTGTTAGTAGCAGGTAGTGTTACTGGACAATGTTACTACTGCGATAATATTGTGGTTGTCCGCCGCACGCTGATGTGTGTGCACACGTGTGATAGCCAATCTCTACAGACAAACATCACCAGTGTATGGTGTCGTCAAGTGAATGGGTCGGACAGCTCACATTAACACAACACACACACAACTGGCTACAGTCTATAGCAGCCCAGGCATTAACACAGCAACACATCGATAGCAACTATAGCAGCCACCACCTGATAGCCTTATTAGTACACTGCACATCATAAGGTGTGTACATGTGACGTCACAAACAGGCAACTGAAAAAGCAAATCTAAACAGATACGGAACTGTGTGGGCAAATAGACACACATTGCACGCATGCCACCGGTGTGTGTGTGTGTGTGTTAGTCATCGTGAAAGATCCTTCACTTCCTCGTTTAGGGATGTGAAAATGTTTACAAATGCCTTTTATGGAGAGGCATGTTACGTATGTACACACAGGAAGCAACATGTACATGTCTATGCCGTCAGACGGCAACTCTAGAACAAAACAAACTTCCCAACTGACTAAAACGTAGTTGCCACACTTCCTAACAAGAGTTTGAAAACAGGTGCATATATACACACATAGCTAAAAGGCTACGTGGTATGCAAACACATGCATGTGCAATACAAGACATTTGTGGAAGTATGCCAAACCTCTAGAGCACCTAGACACCAAGTATTATATAGCACAGGGGGAAGTTGTACTGTAGGGTGGGTTTAAGGGACACTTGGTTCCAGAGTGGGCTTTATTAGGAGTTTCAGATGATGTTGTGATGGTTGTTGTGCACAAGTTGAGGAAGAGTGAAGAGGAGCCGATGAGGAAACAGTAGCACACATGGCATGGTCTCATGGGTATATCTCTGGGCCACAGTGTGTGTAGGATGTGTGTCCAACCGTGAGACACTGGCCACCATGTGCAACCAATTGACGCTAAAGTCAATGACACAGTTTACTTGCCCGGCTGGGGGGGGAGAGGGGGAGAGGGGGGGAGAGGCCAAGACATGAGGAAAACATGGCGGGAGATTGTAGGGAGGTATGCGTCCTCCAGGGACCCAGAGTCAAGAATTATACACTGTTTGTGTATTTCACAGTACAGTGGGTGTAAACAGGGGGATCTGAGCACCACTTCCTACAGCAGCTACACAGACAAGTCGGCTCTTTTGACAGAGTGCCAGGACTTTTCCTTTCCCAGCCTCCATCGCTACCTCAACAAACATCCATCCTCTTCCATCCTTCCTCGATCCTCCCCTTCCATCCTTCCCCCCTCTCTCTTCCTTTAGCTTCCCACTTCCTTGGGAACCCCCCACACACACATTAAGTTTGTACTCCATCGTCCACGCCCTCTCCCGCTCAAAAGAAAACTTGTGTATAGAGGGAAACGGACCCTATTATGCTTCAACAAAACATAGCACAGGTTTGAACCTATTCTCTCTCCCTCCACTTCTTTTTCTTTCCAACACACTCCCTCCTCAGCGACTTCATTTTAAGCCCACACACACACACCAAGTCGAGACACCCTCCTTCTCCATCCCTCCTCGCCCTCTCTCCCTCTCTCACCTTGATCCCCTCTATCCTGAAGCCCAGAGAGGAAGACGAAGAGATCGTCTCCCTCCACTGCATGTAGCGTGGCTTCGTGATGGCCTGCTGTGCGTGCTCCTCCTCTGTCGGCTCCGCTGCGTCTATCTCTACCATCTTCTTGTACATGTCCTGTAATGTGCATGTAGATGGTAGATACGATAAGTTACATATATACAGTAATGTATTATTATGACACTCTAAATATGGGATATGTATGGATATTCTAGAGAGCTACAATGTGTGAAATTTGGACACATCCACTGAAACTGTACACCATAGAAATAGGACACTTACAGCAGCACTGCAGATGTAGAGGTATTCAAGAACAGTGTACAAATGTCTATGTATTAGGATGCACCCAGCCCTCAAAGAGTTTATTATGCATGCCACTGACTCCTTCACACCTATTGTATGTTTGGCACATGTAGCTCTGTGCATCCGATATTATGTACATCAGTAGCTGGTAAAACACACCTCCGGGGAAATTTGCCATCACCTATAGCAACCGAAACTCTACTTGTTGATTGATACAGCTACAGGGTGGGCGTGGTTGAGTATGAACTAAGGGCGACAGGCAAACAGTTTAGTTTCGGAATCCATGCACATGGCCCACACCCCAACTACCAACCACAGACGAGTCTGATGGGATAGAATCTTGCCATACACCACACCTTTGTATGTACAATGTGCGCATTCTGCATGTACATGCTCCTACATACATACGTACATGGTATTGAATGAGCTACATACAGTCAAGGCTGTATAATGTACTGGCTCAAATGACCAGTGGGAGGGACAGGCACATCCGGTGCTCAGTCTGGCCACACAGCAGACAAGCCACACTGGGCAGCAGTCAGTCACCTCCTCCTCCATATCTCTCTACTGTAAACACTATACCTCCACCCTACATCTGGTATACTAGTGTGCGCCACACAGCCGACTGAGTCACACCGAACCAACACTCTCATAATTATAAACAGTGTCTGTTCTGGCTCCTGCATGATACCTGCATTCATTGATCAGTTGTTTACCGTGGACCGAATCACTAAGCTGGGATTCATGCACACCCCGCCCTCTCTTCCCCACGACCTTCGAATAATCCACACCCTGCCAGGCACAGCCCATCTAAGACCCTATGCATTGAAGCTACATACACTTCCTCTTACACTACCATAAGAAGACATGGATAAACATTGCAGTCATTTCCTCTACAAACCCGACCGA
>CASHTH010002510.1:0-24161 GCA_030341885.1 Geodia barretti | reverse complement strand
CCATCGCTACGACAAGGAGGCTCCGGAAGAGATCAAAAAGATTGCGGAGGAGTTTGTTCGCAGCATCCAGTCACCCGAGGATGAGTATGATCGGGACACGTTTGTTTTACGTCGAAGAACTGTAATTGTTAACACCCACATGGCTGAAATCTCAGAGAGGGAATTACAGAACCCCCACATTAGGTTCTTCAACGAACGCAACCCAGGATGGCGGGAGGTGTGTTAAGCTAAGCTACAACACATGAGATTTGGAAGTTGTTTGTTGTTCCGTTGCCAGGGAAACCAGCTGGTGGTGTTGACAAGGATGACGTGGAGAAGTCTGTTGCTGCACTTTGTCAAGGTTACGGTGTGGCAGTTCAAACCTCCGTCGGTAATTCACACAACTCCTGCAATTAATGATTAATGTGGGAATTATGTTCTCACCTCTCTTTCTTCCTTTTCACCCTGTCTTTCGACTAGCCCAGTAATGTCCCCAGAGGAAATGCAGCCGGTGGTAATGTCAGCAGAAGGAAGGCCGAAAAACTAAGAGCCAGACTAACTCGAGGACTCTCATTTCAAGACAGGGAGGCAGGAATCCATTGCCTGAGGTTCCATGCTCGAGAACGGAGCGAGAGAGAGACAGACAATGGGGACATAAATATCCAAGCCCTCTAGCGAAAGAGATCCACGCAACTCCTGCATCGCACGAAATACTTATGAAGTTTGTGGGAATTGTGCGTTGCAATTATTGTCGCCCTCTCTTTCTTTTGTTTCACCTTCCCTCTCTTTTTGACTAGCCCAGTAATGTAAGTACCCCTGGGAACCCCAGCAGGTGCAATCGAGGCTGTAAAACTGTTAGGGCGGCAGCTAACCACGGTACAATGTGGCAATGTATGGTTGTGGTGGACAGGTACAATGTGGCAATGTATGGTTGTGGTGGACAGGTGTTCAAAGCTAGCGATGTGGGATCAGGCTCAGGGTCACAGGTCTCTGTAAATTGAGAGCTCAACCAACAGTAGACGACGTCGCAGCGTGCAGTATTATACAACGCAGCATATCCGGCCCATCCTATGGCGTCGACTTATGCGCATGCGTGCGTGTGTACAAAAACGGCCGCGCAGCTCATATAATACACCATGCCATTGACCAACACGAGGCCATTATCCCATTGATGCTGGAGATGCTGTCGGCTGTACTGGGAACGCTCGGTCACTATCTTGGCCGCATATTCTTCACGGCGGCGGCCGCTCTTGCGATATACTTCGCCGTCAAAGCTGCCAGAAACCTTTTCAATGTGAGTCTCGGTCGCGCACGTGTCCGAAAGGACCGACCTGATGCTAATCTTCGCTTTTGTGTATAGGTTTATCAAGAAGCATTCGTGATGTTGACCGTGGCTCTTGGGCGTCGCTGGTGAGTTGTATACTGCTAACGCGGGGCGTAAAGATACCTTATGGCGGCAGGCGTTGCGCGTGGATGAGCGCAGCTAGCAGAGAATTGAGGTTTGTCGTGTGGTTACACAGGATGCCGAAGGAACGGAGTCTCAGGATCCAGCCATACCTGTGTAGGACTGCAGATCTGGACGACGTGTCCATTGATGAGTGCTTTCGGTTTCACTACCAGGCCTTTCAGCCTGCGGATGATAGCATTACGTGAGAGAGAGAGAGAGAGGACAGTGCAGCTTTAGAGTAGCAGGGGTTTTTGTATCCAACTCACCACCAGGACATCAGCAGAATCTCACGAGCATTCTAGAGATAATTACGATATAATAATTATGCACTTATGGTACTTTGGTTTATTGCAGACCACAATTTATTCAGATAATACTTTATGGGAGGTTGATATGCACAAAAAGTTGAGGACACCTATGGCAGCTTGCCCATATTATTCCCATTCTCTTTCTCTTCTACCGTTATTTAGGAGGGATCAGGTTTTTGCCATGTATCAAAAAACTCTTCAAAAATATTCCCACGTTGTCTTGTGTCGAGAGAAACTGGACGGTTCTCTAAGAGGTCTGGTTCTCGTAGGTCTGGAGTATAAGAAGACACATACAGTGCTAAAGGTATATAGGACTTGTATATAACTGTTCTAGACAGGTTGAGAAAACTGAATAAGCCTCAAAGGTCCTTTATCCAGAGCCGTCCCTTAACCAAGTGTCCTTTGTACAGAGGTGTTTATAATTAAGAGGGTATTACCTTTTCAGAGGTACACCATATCCTGCCCAGGTAAATTAGAATTACACCACATCCTTGGTCCCTGGTGACTTCTAATCATGTATGTACAGGTTGGACTGACACTGACTCACAAGACTATCGAGGTGGGCCATGGGTGAGCTGGTGGCAACCTGTCTAATGATAAGAGGTTAGTTACAATGGTTCCCTCACAATTGCTCACACTGTGACTATGAAGTAACAGCAGAAGTATCCTTTATTCAGGCTAACAACACACCAAAGTGTAATTATTAGAGTCCTCTATCGAGAGGTGTCCTTCGTTCAGTGTTCATTATACTCTCTTCCCTTCCCTTCCAGAACTCATCCTCCACCCGTTTGTACCAGTCTACTTGATCACCAAAATGAGCACCTACAAATCGTATCTCATCAGTACATCATACCCAGACAGCCATCCTCGCTACGACAAGGAGGCTCCGGAAGAGATCAAAAAGATTGCGGAGGAGTTTGTTCGCAGCATCCAGTCACCCGAGGATCGAGTATGATCGGGACCTTTTGTTTACGTCGAAGAACTGTAATTGTTAACACCCACATGGCTGAAATCTCAGAGAGGGAATTACAGAACCCCCACATTAGGTTCTTCAACGAACGCAACCCAGGATGGCGGGAGGTGAGCGGAGCATTTTGTCGTCAAGGTTCAGAGTATAAATTTGTTGTTCTGTTACCAGGGAGACCAGCTAGTGACAATGGGAAAGGTGATGTTGAAAACACTACTGATACATGGTTTGAAAGTGACTCTGCCAAAATTCTTTAAACAGTCACCGGTAAGTATATAGTTATTCCCTTTTTCTTTTGTTACTTACACCATCTTTTTAATGACGAATCTCTATTCTACTGCCCTTCTTTCTCCCTCCCATCCCTCTTCACCAGTCAAGTAATATCCCCAGAGGAAACGTAGCTGGTGGAAATGTCAGCAGAAGGAAGGCTGAAAAACTAAGAACCAGACTAACTCGAGGACTCACATACCAAGACATGGTGGCAGGCATCCATTCTCTGAGGTTCCATGCTCGAGAACGGAATGAGAAAGAGAGAAATAAGGAACTGAAACACAGGGACAGTTACATCAAACGTCTCTACAGTCACAGCGACGACGAAGATTACAACGTTGACCTCTAACATTTGACACCATCACTATTACACATCCACTTATCCTGTTATATAATCAACTTACCCCAATTACAATGCATTCTACCTCCCTAGCACTTACTATATATACCAACTTATATATGAGGCGCTGGCACTTTCTCTGCATTCCTGAGCAACAAACCTAGCTCAGGTTGTAAGAAAAGGCTTTGTTAGAGGTTTTCTAGCTAAGTTTAGGGCATGGATTTGTGTGGCTTACAGTCAGAGCACAAGATCAAAGGCAAACAAGGGGCAAAAGGTTAATTTGAGGTTATGTGTGCATCTGTTCTTTCACACCTCCAATTAACATACTTACCTCAGTATATACAGAGTAGGTATGAAAGCCATTGGTATGCACTTCCTGCTGCCTGTAACTGCAAACTGCAACAGGATATGATGCCACATCACCAGCAGCACTATAAACTCCAAGACTATGCTCTTATATAGCAGCTGACCTTACCTTGCACTTGTGACTCACACCCTGTGCTGTATATAAGTCTCCTTCTTTGGTAAGGTGACCTTTAACATGAGCATACAAGGACATCTTTTCTTCAACGTGAAATATGGAGACCTCACTAATATAGACAGACACTTTCTTCTGTCTATAAGCATGTATCGCGTGGAGTTGCCAACACTCTATTATAGCGCCAACGGTTTTGCTATATACTTGCAATTCCTTTTTAACAGCTCTGAAACGATAAGCTCGGTGCATCTACTCATCACAGGTGAGGTTCAGAGTGATCGACCAATCAGAGTCTCTCTTTGTAGTCGTCATAGTTACGGCATTCTCGGCCGTCCAGACGAGGGACACCTTCACACTCACATCCTCACCGGTTTCACCGCTGGCCACGCCCACTGGCACTGACACCTACATCATAAAGGATACATGTCTGCATAAGTATAAGGCTCATAAGTATAAGGCTCAGCTGTAGTTCATTGAGGACTATAGTGCAAAAACTTCAGAGGAGTAAATTCTGAAAAATTAGAGGAAATAGCATGTATAGGAGTATTCTAATTAGAACCCACCTTAGCAATCTCAGTCTCCTGATTGGTGGATCGTTTCTCCCAGAGCTCCAGAGAATACCATAGCAACGAAGCGTCCTCTTCCAGCGGCTGACGGGTGAGGAGGGCAGATATAATAAGGTTACCGGGGTGAAGGTGGAGGTCACGATCGTAAGGTCATTAATTGCACTTTATACTTGCAAATAAATGCACTAATAACATGATATAAACTCCTCCACACACGGCAATATGTATTTGGGTTTGCCTTTGCTGGTATTAAATTCTTGTTTGACAGAGATTTTGTAGTTTTCTGGCTCAACTCCAATAAACCAACAGGTAACCACCACTGATACTTTGCAATAGTGGAAGTACACGACATGTACACTACATTTGTACCAGAGAGAAGGAGAGAGAGGAGTGGCTGGGAAGAGGGGTTAGGGAGGGAAGCAGGAGATGATCTCTAAGTCTGGCTCCCTGGGAGAAGAAGAACGGCTACATTAAGACAAGGTGTCAAATAGTGAAAATTTTAATTACCTTTATCCAGAGGTCGTGTGGGACACAAGGCACTTGAACCCCGTCCTCCTCCTCTCCCCTCCCCTCCCATCTCTCCTTTATTAGCCCCGCCTCCAGTGCACACCCCGTTGCCACAGCAACCTCGGGGGACGGTGAGGAAGAGAGAATCTCGGAGCCCGGGAATTCGCTCTCCAGCAACGAGTGGAGTTGGGGGATATTGCAGCTGCCTCCTGCCATTATCACCCGAGCAACGTCACCCCGTGTCACTCCTCCGTCAGAGAGGACCCCGGTAATGAGGTCAGAGTTCACACAGCGACGGAAGACAGCAGTGCACAGGCCCTCAAATCTTCCCCTAGTAACATACGAGATTTGCACCCAAACTTTCTTTCACGATGGAAAAAAGGAGGTAAGGAGGCATAATATTGAAGAGACATCAAATTTAGGTTTTGAAATTTTCACTAGAGCAGTGTATATACTTAAAACTAAGCATTTTCGCAAGTGTGTATATAATTATTCTGTACTTCCAAGATATTGATTTTTGTAAGGTATAATAGTCTCGAAAGGCAAAAGGTTTCAGTGGTAAAATACGTAATATCCAAGGAGTTTATTGGGTTGAATGATGTAATAGTGATGTAATGGGTAAAACCTGGATAGGGAGTAGGTGAGGTCCAGCCCGTCGTGTACTGATTCCACGTGGACCGCTGTGGTCTGGACTCGAGACAGGGCATGTTTCGCTGACTCAGCAGCTGCCAGCAGCTTGAAACGGCATTTCTCGTTACCATGGATACTGACCCTCCGCTGCCTAAAAATTTCAGATTCAAAAATGAAAAGTGAAAATTCATCCAAAAAAACGTTTTTTGTTGTTGTACTTCTCAAACTCTGAAGCAAGGAAATCGGCAATTGCTTTGTCAAATTCATTTCCTCCGACACTGTCCCACACTGTTTTAGTGGCTAGTTGACTGTACATGCCACCAGCCACAAGGAGAAGGGAGAGAGTCAGAGTGTGAGCTCCGAGATTGTACACCATCACGTGGCTGGGGATACGTAGCGAGGAAGGAAGGAAGGGAGAGGAAAGAGTTGGCATATGCAATGTAAAGGAAAGATTTTTACTCCGATATAATATACCACTTTTCAGTTTTGTTTCTCTGGCCTATATCTGCAATATCAGAGAGTGGAGGTCAGTGAAAGGAGGCACACTTTTCAAGGCGCTACTGACCGTGAGCAAGGCAAATGGCGGATGGCTCTGTGATAATCCTCATCACTTCAAACCCAGCTGCCTCACAACATGACCTGTAGGACACCGAATCTTTAGGACACCCCAGCAACATGACCTATAGGACACTAAATGTTTAGGACACCCCACTTCCTTCCACCTATACATACAGTAATTTGTACACGAATGGGACAGTGTCCGTATTAGTGAAGTGTCCTTATTTCAGGGGTTGAATTGCTGCAAGAACTGTTCACGGGGAAAGAAAAAGAGTCCTTATGAAGGAGCTATCCATATTTCAGATAGGTGTTCACATTTCAGGGGTGTCCTTAAGAGAGGTGTCTTCATTTCGGGGTGACCTTATAAAAATACCTGATTAAGTTTCTCTGTGGTGGAGTGAAGTCGGGAGGAACAGCGACAACAACTGCCATTTCAGGCTCACCGCCCGAGAACGCCTCACCCGTGTCTGGAGTTAGAATGAACTCACTCTATTGTAGATCCCTATAGAGCCACTAAGGCTTTAACACCCTATGGTTTTCTGACTAAAGGGATTAGGTCAGCTTAACAACACAGGATTTCCTTCACATGATTTGCTATGCACCATCCACCCATGGAATGATGAACACAAAGATGTGAAGGGCCTGGATTTCGAGTAGGCTAGGGTTTTGTTACCATAGAGACTCCTGAGGACGAGGGTCAGGCTGTCTGAGACTGGAATCGGTTTCTCTCTCTCCCCCTCCTTCACCAGGTAGCACACCATCCCTTCCTCACCCTTCCCTACCTTACACGTTAGAATTGACGCTATCTTCTCAACGTCTTCATCATCAAAACTGTCACAGAGCAATTTTAGATCATAATTTTATCTGAGTCACTCACGCATTACACTAACACAACAAATGTGCACAAACACTTGTGATTACGTTGTTTAGGGGTATTACATCATTATGACATCGTAGGAAATTGCTCACCTTTTGCCAATCAGGTGTATCATGTTCGACACTGTGTTTGAAACGTTGCGATGTAGGGTCTGCTTGGCTGCACGACCTACCACCTGACACACGGGGAATCTGACTGGTCACACACAGTAGTTGCTAGGGTCACGTAACTCACCTCTCCGCCCTCTCGGTACGACACTAGAGTGGGCGTGGTCCGCTCCCCGGCATGATTGGCTAGTAGTTCGGTTTTTGTTCCCTGCAATGCTCGAGTAAACCGGGATTTAGGTTAATGGAGCATTTACCTTATTCAGGGCAATGGTGGACGAAGCACTACCTAAAGATATACCGAAAACTGCCGCGTCTTCCATAGTCCACGCGCAGGGCCTAGGGGTCAATAGGTCAACTTATGAGCATGCGCAGTTTGAGCGCGCGTGTACCTAGGTGTGCACTATTCAGAATTTGTGCACACAGAGAGCGCGATGAGTGATGCCGTGCAGACACCTTCTCGTGTCTACGATCCGACACCCTACCGCACCAAGTCTCCCTCCGTGGAGTTCTCGGCGGGAGGGCTGCTGTGCGGCGGAAGATACGCCTGGCTCGTCTCTCCAGGCGGACTCCTCCGCGTCTTTCAGTCTTCAGACGGAGAGTGCGTCTCGCAGCTGAGCCTGTCTCCGGGCAAGGGACGTCGCGTGGCCGTTTCCTGCAGCTGCGAGCTAAGCCCTGGGACCCTCTCTGCCGACTCCTCGGCGCGGGACCAGCCCCTGTTGGCTTTGGCGCTCACAGTCGACGGAGTACGAGCCAATGCGACTCTAACTGTCCTCGATCCCTTCTCGTCTCGTCTCGTACGAGCTGTGGAGGTCCCGTGGTCAGTGACCAGTCTCTGCGGGGTATCTGGTACAGCTCTACAGTCTGCAGCGGGTCTATTCTCCCCAGCTCTCTTGCAAGAATTTTCTGGAGTTTTGTCTGTCGGTTGTGCCGAAGGTCACGTGCTGTTGGTTGATCTAGCACTCTGTGTGTCCTCCGTCGGGCAGGGCAGCGTGCAGAGACCTCTGAGACTTGTCTTTGCAGACGGCGTGACGCAAAGAGGATCGTCTGCTGTCAGTTCGGCGCGGGGTAACGGAGAACAGCTGGCTTGTGTGGACCTGTTAGGTACATGGAGAAGCTTGTTTTGGACGACGCTGTCTTCGACCTTCTTCCTTTCTTCTCTCTCTCTCTCTCTCTCTCTCCCCTTCTTTCCTCTTTCTTCTCCCCTTCTTTTCCTTTCATCTCCGTCTCCATCTCTTATCCCCCCAGCCTCAAACCACAAGAAAGGACAGTTCCACTACACCTCCACCAACCAGGCCACCACTCGCACCTTCCCCACTGACTCCCTCGCCATCACATCTCTCCATTTCGCGCCCCAAATCCTCTGTCTCCTCATCGGCTACAGTATCGGGTCGTTCCAACTCTATGACATGAGGAAGATGGACGTGGTCCACGCAAGTCCTCCGCCGAAAACCCCGATCCCCGTGACTCATTTCACGTTCCAGGAACCGGAAAACGACCCAAAGAACAATGTCTACATTTGGGTGGCTCGTGGCAGCCCAGAACATGCCAAGTATACAGCACCCCTCTCTTTCTTTTTCTCTCCTTTTCTCTCTCTTTCCCTAATTCCCATGCCTTATTTCCCTTTTATTTGATCCCTATTATCACCTAATGTTGGGGTCCTTAAAAATTTAGCCCCCTACTTCAACCCCCGTTTCTGCCTGCCATTGGCTCCATTATAGCAGTTACGTATACTGACTCGTGTTTTGCTGCTTTACTAAGGCCCCGTGAACAATACAATCATATTTTTTGCTGCTGAGCTGATTTGATGTTTTTTTCCCTCCTGCAGTCTGGATGTCGAGAATAAGCTGACTCTCTATCAAGTTCTGTTTGACCACAAAGTATGCGGGGAAAGAGGCACCATTTACCAGGTACTCCTTTTCTTCTACTGTTATACGCCTTTCCTTTCCCCCTTCCTTGCCACCTTCTCAACTTTATCTTTTGCCTCAATTTTTTCCTCACAGGACTTCTCGAGATGTGGGCCGGGGTTTCTGTACCCTTTGACCCCCACGCCAACGAGACCACACCCAAACCGCTCCCTCTCCTCCTCCCTCCTCCTCTGTCGCACCGTGGAGCTGAGCAGGTCCGGGAGGGAACCAGACGAGTCACATGACCCAGCCTGTAAGTCACATGATCCGGTCCGTGAGTCGTGTGATCAGTCACACCATCTAGCCTGTAAATCATGTGATGGTCACATTATCTAGTCTGTGAGTTGCAAAATTCAGTGAGTCATGTGATTGGTGTGTTACAGTTCATGGTCCGGACCTCACCGTGGCGATGTTTGTTTGGGGGTGTGGTGACCCCGCCCACCGGGATTACATCATCGGAGTGTTTGATCTAAACCAATACTACCACAGTCAGGTCCCCAGGATGCTGCACTGGAGGACATCTGGACAACAGAGCGGGTCAGTCCTCGAGATGTCGTCCTGGGCGGGTGTAATGGTTGCCTCTCTACCTCACTACCTATATACCTAGTTGTTGTTGACACATGCATTGCACATGTGAATATGCCTCTGAAGTTGACTCTCTGGTGAAACGACTAAAGTGGAACCTCCGAACAAGGGACACTATGGGATCAATGATTTCGTCCCTTGTAGAGAGGTCGTCCCAATTCTCAGAGGTCAAATAATACACTAAAGTATTAGCATGGGGTTGAAACAAGTGTCCTTTGTAGAGAGGTTGTCCCTATTTCGGAGGGTCCCTTATCGGAGGATCCACTGTAGATGGTGCTGAGTTGCCCTGGTAGCTCAGTTGGTAGAGCACTCGCCTAGACTGCAGAGTGTCGTGGGTTCGAATCCCACTTAGGGCAGCTCTTTTATTTTTCCTTGGAAAAAAAGAGCTATCCTGGGTGTAGTTGATTTGTTTGTTGTGCCTTTGCCTCGTAGTTTTCACATGCATATGCCACCATATCACTACTTAGAAAAACCATCTTTTTCTACAGTGTTCTGGGGTGCTCCTACTTCTCATTCTACTCCCTCAAGCCAATGACCACCAACAACACAATACTGGTGGGCAGATAAACTAGCCACTCTCTGTGTTCTGCACGGGACTAATAACTGCTCGTTCTGCAGGATGTAGCTGTAATGGACGTCGCTCCCTTTCTCTCCTCTCTTCCACCGATCCCCGAGAGCCATCTTTGGCCAACCTCTCTCTCCTTCAGTAAGTCTTCCTTCCTCGGCATGTCTATACACCATACTGAGAACATTTGGAGGGGAGCAAACTGATGTTGGGAGAAACTGTTTTCAAGGGGAAACACCAAAGTTTCTTCTTTTGTGTAGATGTTAGATTTTTTCTTCAAATGTTCTTCTTTTGTGTAGATATTAGAGCCATAACTAGTGAAGGACTCCTGAACTGTTCGTGTCCAGGTCTCCAGAGAAAGGTGGGTTAACCTTTTGACATACTTTACGTGAGACCAATTGTCAGTTTAGCTCCATCTAATGAAACAAGAAAATAATGTGGGTCCGTAGGAACTTGTAGAGACTATGTTTCCATTTGCGACATTTGCCATTTAGCCACAAAAATAAAATTGCATTTCTGTCAAGCCTAATGTTTCCAGCTACAGTATGTGTAGCTATTGAGGTTTGGCTAAGTTCCTTCTCCCCCTCTCCCCCTCTCCCCCAGGCCCTGACGGAGCTGACGAGGGGAGATGTGGCCGTGTTCTCCTGTCCTCAGAGAGTGTTCAGTCTGTGCGAGAGGGCTGACCTCCTCGGACACGTCTGGGATCTGGACCACACCGACCTGGAGGTATGGGGGAATCGGCGTGTGGGGGTGTGGGAGTATGGGAGCATGAGTAATGGATTGAGGTTTAGGAGTAGAAGTGAATGGTGTGTCGGAGTTTGGGGGTATGAGTGAATGGGTTTATGGAAGTGTAGGTATAAGAGTATGAAGAACGGGAGTATGGGGAATGGGAGTATGAGGAATGGGAGTATGGGGAATTGGAGTTTGAGGAATGGGAGTATAGGGAATATGAGTGTGGGGAATGGGAGTATGGGGAACGGGAGTATGGGTAATGAGGGTATGGGGAATTGGAGTATGAGGAACGGGAGTATGGGGAATAGGAGTATGGGGAATCGGAGTCTGTCATGTCAGGTTCAGAGGAAGGCGTTGCTGTCAGTGGCACTGGACCACGGCATGAGGAGTCTGCTTCGTGACTGTGCCTTCACTTGGAGCAGCGGAGGTACATGCACATCTGATTATCAATTACATCATCATTACGTAATTCTCTATTTTCCCCTGTAGGTGGCGACATCAGTTTCTCTGTCTTTCTTGACTGGCTTCGAGACAAGATGGAGGACATGAGAAACCAAAAAGACCACATCTGTTAGTGAGACGAAAAATATTCAGTAGCAGGGAAAGTGTAATAAAAAATTTGTTGCTTAGTAAAAAAATCTTGGTCAAAAATTCCTCTTTGGTCAGGTCAGCAGGTTTTTGAAGGAGTGGCAGATTCGACAGACAAGTCAGCTCACCTTCTGAGCAACCTCGGACTGAAATTCTCTCTCCTCTCCTCCCTTCTTGCCTCCCTCCTCTCCCCGCTCACCCCTCCCCACCCTCACCACTCCATCTCCACCGAACTCCCGTCTGATAACACGCACTTTAATGAGCTGTCTGCATTCTACATCACCGCCTCATCTTCGCACCTTGTGAGTGGCTCCGTTCCATTCCGTTTCATTTCCATACCTCGTTCTCCGGATCCAAGGTCATTCAAGTCTTGACGTGGTGTCTGAGAAACGGCCTCGCCCATGTCTCCGGTATCATTACATCACTATCAATTACATCATCATTATGTCGTTCGTGTTTTGTAGGAGGTGGCGAGTTGCTGCATGCCTTGGACAAAGTGTACGGCCGTGTTAGGAGGGAAATGGGCCGGTAAGATAAACTGCCAAACGAAACATTTTCACTTTTTTATCGTTTCGTGATAATCTTGAGAATTCAGGCCAATCCTCCTACGCACATTATGTGTAGAATTGTGTGCCGAAGACTGTAGGTTCACTTGATTTAAAAAATTACACGTACAGACTCTATACCCATGTCTCAACAACTTGGTAACGAGGTAGAAAGGCAAGGCAAGGTTCAACTGTATTTTGTTAAAAAGTGAACGCCGTATTTTGCTGGAATATTGTGTCCAATGTTGTGCCGTGTCCAGTTGCCGGTTGTGTGTGGACCATCTGAGTGAGGAGATACAGATGAAGGACTCCCACTACCACCCTCCCACCAGTCTCGAGGTCCTCTCCTCTTACTCTTCCAACACCTACTCCTTCTATCTCTTTATATTTTCCTCGCGCTCTTTTTTCCTCTTTTTTTCTTATTCTAATCTCTTGCTTTACTGAAAATATCCAATTTCCTTTCTCTTTCCTTCCACTTTTCTTTACATACTCCCCACTGTTCCTCCCCACTGTTCCTCCCCACTGTTCCTTGTGTATGTCTTGTCTTCTACTAACCCTTCTCCTCATTTTGGAGATCATTCTCCTCATTTTGGAGATCATTCCATCCTGACTCTAACACTCTCTTTCTGTTGTGTGCAGGCTCAACTGGTGATCTTCACCTCCTCAAACACATTGGCTCAACACTGTCTTGTATCCCTCCCCATACACCATTTCTGAACATAATACAGTCGAACCCCTCTCCAAGGACACACCTCTTTAGCTACATCACCAAATGATATGCACTGGCCAGTTCACTTCAGTGGTGAAATTCTCCGAGGACACGCCTCTTTAGCTACATCACCATATATTATACTGGCAGGTTCACTTCAGTGGTGAAATTCTCCAAGGACACCCCTTTTTAGCTACATCACCATATATATTATACTGGCCAGTTCACTTCAGTGGTGAATTCTCCAAGGACACCCCTCTTTAGCTACATCACCAAATGATATGCACTGGCCAGTTCACTGCAGTGGTGAATTCTCCAAGGACACCCCTTTTTAGCTACATCACCATATATATTATACTGGCAGGTTCACTGCAGTGGTGAAATTCTCCAAGGACACGCCTCTTTAGCTACATCACCATATATACTACGTTGGCTGTCACTGGCAGGTTCACTGCAGTGGTGTAGTTTCTGCAAATTTCTTGCATTTTTTTGCTTGACTCCGTCTGAAACCAAAAGATGATGTATTTTCTCATCGATGTGTGCACTCTCGGAGGAGAGTCCAGCTTCAACCAAAACGAGGCAAGTCACAATATTTCCACACTTCTTACGTTCTTTCTCTCCGTCCTCGATCTCCACAGCTGCTGGCCAGCTACTGCCGGGAGTTCCGTCTCCCAACGTCGCTCCTCTCTCTGGTCAGAGCGTTCTGGTCTCTGGACCACTCGCAGCACCAGGTCTGTCTGTCTCCCCCACACACACACACACTCTCAATCTCATGACATGTCTACATATATTAGTCCAGTGAGAACTTAACATTTGTCCCTCGATCTCTGAAATTTGTTCCCCCCTCAAAATGTTCATCATTCTGGACTGTAGAACATACTGTGTTTTGTCAGAAACATCTCCCTCACCACACACACACACACACACACATGTTATATAGGTTGCTATTGGTCATCTGAGGGAAGAGGGAGTGGGCGACACCGAGTGGTTCCCATGGCAACAGACGGCTCTGGCCTCTCACCTGGCGAAGACGAATGATACTCGATCCCTGGCCCTCCTTTTTGCTTCCTCTAATGTCTGTCTCTCTCTTAAATGTGCCTATAAAATATTTATAGCAAATAGAATCCAACACTTTTCTTTACAAAGCGGCCTTTAAGTCTTTTTGTCCTATATACAGGCTGCTGTAAAGGACCCTAAGTTGTTGCTGAAAGTGTTGGTGGAGCGGCAGAACCTCTGGGAAGCTCTTAAACTCATCGTTAGTTCCTTCTTCCCCTCCTCCCTCTCCTCCCTCTCCTCCCTTTACCTCGTCTGCTTCCACCCTGCACAGAGAGAATGTGATGATGAATCTATTGACGAGATGTTCTTGGATTTCCTGGACTTGTGCCACGAGCGTACGTATATACAGGGATCTGCGTGCCCTCTTATCTGGACACCAATGATGCAGAAGAAAATGTCCTTTTTAGTTAGGTGTCCATTAACCTGCATGCAACAACTCTTCTAAAGATCTCCTTATAGAGAGGTGCTCTCATTTACGGGGGTTGCACTGTTCTTGTTTTCGTTGTTACAAATGCTGTAGATGACTTGTTGTGATGTGTACATTTTACACGTGTTTCTGTTTGCCACACAGACAACTGTCTCAGTAAACTGGTCAACATTCCAATGACAGAGAGCGAAGATGTATGTGGGCCTTTATTCTTGTCTAACCGTGTGCTCTAATACATGCCCCCCCTCACACACACACACACACAGGCTATGTTCTGTGGGTATCTGGAGGAGTGTCCGTCATTCCAAGCCCAGGAATTGCTCGTCATGCACTATGCAGCCCACAGTCGCTACGGCGATGCAATTATACAACAATCAAAGATCAGACCATTAGCCAAGGTATATATGCATTCCCCGTCCTTCCCTCTTGCTTTCGTCTCCCTTTTTCAAGTGGTGGCTGTAAACGCCTGCGTGTATCGGTGGTTTCCGAATTACTATCGTGAAACATAAGAAATGTGGTGACATCCTCACAAAAACAAAATTATAGTTTTTTTTGTTTGCGTTCAGCGCTTCTAAGTACATTGTACATTGCAACCACAATGTTTCCTGAATACTGAGACCATGCATAGGATGCTAGTCGTATCATAATATGTGGAAATGAGAAAAAGCAGAGGTGCTGTATATATGTATGCGGAGTGAGGTGGAGTTGGGGTCCCATTCCCGATCCAGGTGGACCCGGTTCCGGGGGCCAAGGAGCGGTCTCTGTTCCGAGACGGTCTCCTGGAGGCTTACAGAGCTGTGGCTCCTCGAGTGCTGTCCCAGGTGTGGAGGTCGGGGGAGGGCGAGCCTGTTCCTCTCTCTCCTTCCAGACCTCCAGCTGTCCCTCGAACCAGAGGTGAGGTAGTCTCACCGTCTGTCTAGACTCACCGTCTCTTCCTTATCTCACCTTACCATCTCAATTTGCTCTCCTGCTGTTATCTCGCAGTCCCTATTCCTATCTTGTCCCCATCTCGCCATACTACTGTCATGTGTGCAATCAAAATTGTTGCCAATTTTACATTCCTGGAGAAAATATGACGTACCTTCTTGCACCAAATAATTATGTATTTAGTAAGTTTTTTTTTTATTGAGGTGTTGTAATAAGTATAATTACTAGGCTGGGTTGTGAGCAAGTGTTTATTACTATATCTAGTTAAAAATCCTCCATTGTCGTCTGTGCTGGCAAAGAAGGAGGCAGCGACGAAGATTGTGTCTTCAGCTGACGTCATCTTCAAAGAGATGCAGAGAATAAAGTGGGTTACTATTTTTAACACTGACACCTTTTATTAACTGATGTGGCGATGTCATGATGATGTAATTCAATTCCAGGGACGCTGCAGAGGCTGAGCCGGCATCATCTCCATTCACTCAGAAGTGAGCTCCTTCCTCTTTCCCCTCTCCCTTCTCTCCTTCTCTCTAAACCTCCTTCTCTCCTTCTCTCTAAACCTTCTTCTCTTCTTCTCTCTAAACCTTCTCTCCTTCTCTCTAAACCTTCTTCTCTTCTTCTCTCTAAACCTCCTTCTCTCTTTCTCTCTAAACCTCCTTCTCTCCTTCTCTCTAAACCTTCTTCTCTTCTTCTCTCTAAATCAGTTTCTTCATTTGTCCCCAGGGACTCCGTCTGTCCGTCCACACCGTTCTTCTCCCATCCTCCATCTGTTAGGAAGGCCATGCTATCCAGGTAAAGTTACAAGTTACTGGAATAAAATTTAAACTTTCAATGCAAGCACATGTTTTTTTTCCTCTCGTCTCCATGGCGCTGCAGGCAGAAGTCTTTGTCGACGATGTCAGTGGTTCAGGCCACACCAGTCGCAGTTAGGGCGGAGTTCAGTCTGGTCTCCACTCCGTTCCAGCCCTCCCATTCCTCCAGTATGGTATCGGGACTCACCTCCCTACGAACGCACATGGAGGGCTTCAAACAACGCATGTTGCAGATGAGGTGTGTACGGTGCAGTATAACCACTCTAATCTGGACACCTCTGAAATCTTTTTCAGTCAAACAGCAAACATTGATCCGTCGTTACTAGCAACGCCAACAGTTCCACTCCAGGTAAGCTATTAACCCTTTCTCTTGCGGACTGTTTTTTTTTTAACTTGTCGACATTTCTCAGTCGGCACAGCAACCAGGGTCTGTGTATGCATCGGGGCGCCCTCTCCCGGCCTCCATATTGAAAGTGAAGAACGGAAGAAGGGAGAAGGGGGAAGCGGGCCAAGACAGAGAGGGAGGGAGAGGCGAACCCAGAAGAATCAGGTTTCGATTATCGCCGACGTAATGTGTATGATGTCGTGATTACATCGTGGTAGATTTGCAGAGGAAGGTACGGTAATGGAGAGTCCGGCGCCTTCCCTGACTACTACTTCTGTCCAGCAAACACACTCCTTGCCACCAGAAAGGTCTGAAGTGACAATCGTATGTAGCCACATGTAGCATGTAGTGTGCTTTAATTGGGACATTCGGCAATTTAGTTAACCATGTGTGTTGTATATGGGCTCGTCTGTAAGGATCTCTCTTAATCTGTAAAAAGGACACTTTTCTTTCCCTCCAAAAACAGTTTTTGCATGCAATTCAACCCCTGAAATAAGGACACCTCACTAATATGGACACTTTCTTCTGTCCCATTGGTGTCTGGATTAGAGGAGTTCCACTGTATAATGCTCAGGACACCTCACTAATATGGACACTTTCTTCTGTCCCATTGGTGTCTGGATTAAAGGAGTTCCACTTGCCAACTGAAACTCTAAATTGCATGTCTGCCTTCTGTTTTGTCCTTCTTCCCCACTCCACAGTAAACCTGGGTTGACGTCAGCCCAAGCCATGGCAGCTGCAACTCCGCTCCCGTCCGGCGAAGACTCCGACCTTTTTTACTCCTTCACCGACTCACCCACCACCTCCGCACCTCCTCCTCCTCCCAATCCGACTGTTTCTCCGTCACCTCTTCCCCCTCCTCCACCCTCCCACTTCTCCCAATCCCCACTCCTCCAGGGCACACCCTCACAGTCACCACTCCCCAAAACACAGCTCTTCATCGGAGCCGACGATGAAGACGATGAAGATGATAAACAACAACAACAACAACAACAAAGTATGTATACCATATCCTTAGCATCCCTATAATTGTCGTAGGTTTTAGAATTGGGATGTCACTGCACATGAAAATTTTGACATTTTAACCCACTTGCTCAGTATTTTATTCTGTTGGCCGTTTTTTTGTCATGCACCACAAGGTATGGATGCTACCAGTGTGGCTGGTCCTCAATCTAGTGGTGTCACGGCAACCACTTCATCACCTCAACAAAAGATACGATTTCCTGTTCTGAGTCGCGAGAGTATCGGGTTCCGTCCCCGAGCCACGCCCACCAGTCGAGTCACTGGCGGGACATTTACGCCGCGCCATCCCAGCCCCCTCGCACACGCAATCACATCGCGGGAACCGAAACTCAATTTCCCGGGGGGCCCCCAGCGTCCAAGCCAGTTTTCCGGTGGTTCCGACAGAGGGAGAGGTCGAGGTATACCTTCTCCTTCACTCGGCGCCTTATCTGCCACAATGGTTCCTGTTCTGACGGAAGAAGAAGGAGAGGAAAGAGAAGACGAAAGTGAGGGGTCCTCTTTTACGAGAGTCACACCGGTTCCCTCGAAATCGTCGACCCCCGATGGGGACCGCAAGTACATCTTCTCACGAGGGAAGATTATTTCCACCCCACCTCCCCTTCCTCCACCAGTGTCGGAGTTGAGGGACGTTACTCCACGGGGTAAAGAATCGGGGTACGTGTTTTCTCCTCCGTTTACGAGGTCGGCGGCCCGGCGTGCGGCAGCTGGCGGAGAAGTGAGGGGGAGGATGGGGCGGAGGGAAGGGGAGACGACGATGACAGCCGTGGTAGTGGGGGAGGAGGAGGAACAGCAGAAAGGCAAGAAACTCACTTCAACAAGGTACGTTGTACATACCAACCTTTATAGTGACTTGTAGTAAGAAAAAAGGAACCTCTATCATGATAAATATTTGTGGGCCAAATCCACAATTTTTGAAGCTAAACTATATATTATCGTCCCTCAACAACAACTACATATGTAATACTGGTAATATTATCTCTTCATCAACAGGAGGCGGTCCCTCGCTGGTGTACATATTGAGCTGGTGACTCCGCCCTCTCAGAACACCACACCCATCACTGGTTAGAGTTGCATATCGCCTTGACAACGACACCCTCTTCATCACACACACACACACACGCAGGAGGCAGAAAGGGTCAAAGGTCAAAGAAGAAAGTGTACGCCATGAGTACAAGAAGCAGCAGGAGCACGAGACTAGTACAAGACAAAAAACCTTCCTGACACACGAAAAATTATTATAGGCAGTGGACAAAATTATTATTGCCCAGTGTAAATTGTGTCGGCTCATGTAAAATTGTATCTACTTGTCAAAAATATTTGTGTTGACGCATAAAAAAAACACTTAAAAAATACAGAGCATACAACAGAAAATATTAACACACACACACACGATGCAAGCTATTGGGTAGTATTGTTGTTAGACTGCAGTATGGAGTCATGGAGGCAGTCTGATGTTGCTCGGCTGAAGTGGAGCTTGATGCTGCGCTCGATGAAAGGGAGGAAGAAACCGGCAGATCCAGTCGGAGGGAGGAGAAAAACAAACTCACGAGGCGTCGTCAGGGTTATCACATGACCAAGCGCTTCTGCAAGTAACAAACACATTTTTTTCCAACAAAATTAATATTGACCTTCCAAATAAAGGACACTATGGTTCTGCCCCACACTAATAATTGACTATAATACCTCATAATAAGGACGCCTCTTAACTTTCAATGTCGTCAAGGTGTCCCTTATTCAGAGGTTTCAATATGTACACACCTTTATAAAGAGATTTATAGAGGTCTTGGGGGTGGGTGGGGTCTCCCTCGTAATTGGCATTGCCTAGCAACTGCTCCAGTAGCCACACCCACAGGTCAAGGTCGCCGGGGAACATAGTCGTACAGTAGTCGATGACGGCTCCTGGATTGTGGCGGAGACAGAGCTGGCAGGCCTAGAGGGGAGAGAGAAGGTCGATGACAGTACACAAGGGGTTAAAAAATGATTGAACTAATCAATAGGACACAGTGAACGAATGCAATCAATTTCCGTTTTAAATTTAACCCTTATATACTGCCACGTTCGTTTAAACCATTTGGACACTATGGGTTAGAAAAATGGAAAAAATCCTCACTTCTTTCTTTCTCCCTACGCACGGCCAAGAGAGCATCTGAAGTGATATTTGGTAGACAAAAGCCCCTCCCTCTCCTTCTCCGTCTTCTTTCACGGGGTTCAATGGGGTCAGCAGCTCGTTCACTCTCGTTGCCACGGTTTCAGTCATGTGACTGCTACACAACACGGTCTACAGAGTACAAACACACACACCTCCACTATTTCCTATTTCCCTCTTTCTTCCTTGAAACTCTTTTATCTACAATCTCTATCTAGCTCCAAAATTATATCTTTTCCCCTATCTCGCTCCACACTTTATCATTTCATTTATCTCTCTCACAACCTTTGTCACGGTATATACCTGCAACTGTAAGAGATCGTTAAGACGATAGTCGTGTTTTCTCCTTCCCGTTGTTTCCACGGTGACACCATTTCCCTCCTCCCCCTCCTCCCACACCCCACCCCCTCCCCCACTCCCAAACGGCACCACATTATCCAGCCACCGGTGTCTAGTTCCACGCATCACAAATGGTGTCTGCTTTCTCGACGACACTGTCGTTTCCGTTGTTGACAAACGAGCAAACAACATCTCCACCAAAATAAGCTGCAACAACAACAACAAACGTGTAAACAATTAGTTCTAGTTGTTTCTGCAAGTGACTTATGTGTATTGACATACCACAGCCTGCATGGTGGTAGTCTTGGAGATGACCTTTGACCTGTCGAGAACGATCATTTCCACGAAGCGTTTAAGGGCGTGTTCTTGGGCCAAGTCAGTGGAATCTTTCGTCTGCGTTTTGTCATAAATATAATTATCATAGGCGAGAATAATTATGTCTGGATGGAATAGAGAGAACAAATAAGTCATACTGCACGTAAAATTTCAGCTGTGATAATTTCGTGACATACAGTAAGTATTCCAATTAATACTCACCTTTAGTAGAGTGCAAAGGTCATCAAAGGTCATTTTGTGCCTCTTGAGAAGGTGGAGAAAGAGATCGAGAAGACTGCTTTCTTGCAACTCAAGCACAAGCTGGGCAAAGATGACGAGATAGAACATTGCGGCATTATTCATTGCATCGTTTACTTTTCCCAGTGGTGAGAGGGTTAAAGTTGGCGAGTCCAGCAAAAATCTAACGTTTCCAATCATCCATCTCTCCAGGTCTTCCTGTACGGAACGGTACGTGTGTTAGACCACTGTGGTCCGGGAACGGTACGCGTGTTAGACCACTGTGGTCCGGGAACGGTACGTGTGTTAGACCACTGTGGTCCGGGAATGGTACTAACGTGGTATCAATGTGGTGTAAGAGTGGGTATATACAAATTTGGTCATGGTCACTTGTGCAAATACCACAGTGGTTCAAAAGTGGTCGTGTATTGCCACTCTTTGGCCTCAATAGTAGTATACAAAACATCACCACTCTTAAACCACAACGGTATCGAAACTACAGGAGTTATGATTAAAACGAGGTACTAATTTAGGTCATGAAGTTGCGCAGTAATCAGTCTTGCCTTTGGGGTTTTACAGAGGCCTTGTCTAGCCTCCTGCACTCTCCCCGAGTTGAGACACAGCATGGAGTGACACATCCTTCCTCGACAGCTGTCGGCCACAGGGAGACAACAAGAACATTCACCATATTTATCCCCTCTCTCCCTCCCTCCCTAACCTTTCTTCTCCAGTAAGTGATTCCAACTGTTTCTCTAACAAACTGATAGCTTTGTCGCTTGAGTAGCCGACCATCCACGAGTCCAGCAGCAGCGAGATCACGTGACAAGTCACATGACTAGATGATTGGGTCACATGACCACTGCCATAGAGCTCCAGAACCTTGTCTGCTAGAGGTCGCAGCTGCATGAGAAATCTAGAAAATACGATTACATCGTTATGATGTAATGACTTACGAGTGGCATTTGTTTCTCAGCATTCCGGGCTTCAAACAGCGTAAGGTTCAAATATGCCATTAGAATCGAGTAAGTCTTTTTATGATCCTATAAGAAAAAATGTTATGATTTTATGAACACTGCAAAAAAATTTTATGAACACAAAAAAATAAGCCCTCTCTCACTGATGTATGGTTGGACAGTATGTGGCATACGACGTCGACGATGGGTCGCCCGGACATGACGAAGTAATGAGATGCATGTGTCTCTATTCCGTTCCACCTGGAATAGAGACAGAGAGACTCTGCCAACTGGAAGCAGTTTTCCTGGAGCCACCTCATGACCTCCATCGTACACCCTTCCAACAGAATCTGACAATATCATCAGACAGACAAACAAGTTGCAAGTTTTTAGATTTTAACATAAAGTGATATACGGTAAACATAAAGAATATTTAGAGGACAGTCTTGAAAACTTCATTACTGTAGTTTGGATTCTACAGGAGGTGTAAGAACGAGAGAAAGAGAGAAGTGAAGAACAGAGAGAGACAGTGAGAGAGGGGGGGGGGGAAGGGAGAAGAAAGAGAGGAAGGGAGAAGAAAGAGAGAGAGAGATGGAGGGATAGAGAGAAGTGAAGAACAGAGAGGGACAGTGAGAGAGGGGAGGGGGAAGGGAAGAAAGGAGAGGAGGGGAGAGAGAGAGAAGAGAGAGACCCGATTTAAAAAAAAAAAAAAAATAAAAAGACTTCTTATTTCGGTTTTTGCGAGGTCTGTTCTTCTTCCTCGAGTCTACTTTTTTCATTCTCGGATACCTGTTTTTTTTTACTTATTTTTTTTTATAGTTTTTTTTTAATTTTGTAATTTCTCGTCTTGTTGAGATTCTGTCTTTTTATCTGTTTGGAGTCGTTGTTCATTTTCTTGTCGGGCCTTTGTCAAGTTTTCGCGAAGGTATTGAGAGAGGCGAGAGGAGAGAGAAAGAGAGAGAGAGATGGATGAACGCTCGGCCAGGTCAAAGCAGACACAGGATTTCTGTCCATGCCCCTCACGCGCAGTAACAGATCTTACGGCTCACCGTGGCGTGTGGTCGCGAGGAGGCCGGAAGAGGCCTCCGGTCTGCTGTGAATGTCGCCGAGGCCTCTCATCAGTGCGCGCCATAAAGTCGCCAGTAGACAGCTGCCTGGATACGTCGAAGATGAGTAGGGCACAGGGAGAGACTAGGAGGTGAAAAACAACCGAGAAACCCGTGACCCGCAGCAGTAGGCCAATGGTGTGTACTCGAAGAATGTGGTAAGCATGTACCGCCGTGTGTAAGAAACCAAACTCTAAAAACTCTCTCTGTAAGGAACAAGCTGCGATCCCCCGAAAACGTGAGGCACGGACGGTGCGCGACCAAAAAGGCCCCTCCAAGGCCCTCCACTGCTACAAACACCCCACCCCCCAAAAGACCCAGCGGCGCGACGCCTACAAGGGAGTACATATAGTTATCGTGGTAGACTGTCAAGACTTTGGTGGGTCTAATAAATCCTACACCCTATTTGGTGCCCCTCCCTTCAACCTCTGTATAATGAGCTCTCCACACCCTTGACCTACTTCACGACTCCCCACAGAAGTTCCCTGCCCACCCCTACCGGATACCAAACTACGGGGAAGTGCCGGCATCCCAATGCAGGCGGGTGGTACGAGGAGCTCCCGCCCCACCTGGTGTCAGGGAGGTTGAGAGAGATGCAGATCCCAACCCATCCAGACAAGTTTCGGATTCGTCCCAGAGCAGTCCAACACAGTACTCCCGAGACCCTGTGCCATGTCTATTGAGCATCTTACGTGAAGCAGTTCGTCTTGGGCCAGACGGCGCTCGGGCGAGAAGAAGAGGGATGGAGGTTGGTTGGATGACCCTACCAGTAGTCCGGAAGGGTAATCGGAGCGGACAATGTGTGTTTGCGAACTTTGTGTTGTTGGCTGCATACGTCTAGAGGACAGCGTGCTTGAAACAGGGCCGGAACACCCGCTTATTAGGCCTTTTTTGGGCAACTTTGCATGGGATGGGAACGCCCCACTCTGACTGCAGGCACCCTAATGTGCTTCTCCTATGTAAATCGCTGCTCGCACTCGCATTACGTGATCGTGTGGTACCTTTAAAATGGGTTCATCCCATGGATCACGTCAACGACCTCTCTCTCTCCTCTACTCTCTTCATGGCACAGGCCGCCTCTCACGTGCAGGGTTCCTGTTACCGGGTGAGTCAAGCCGACAATTCCCTGCCGTTACAGCTTCCTGCCGCACTACAAACTAGTGCCGACGATCGTAAGCTGCATGGCAGTCAACGGTTCAGACGTGTCTCAGCCACTGCGCGACCAACAGATGACATCGTGAACCTCAGCCTTGTCACTCAAGATGCTTTCCCTGGCGACATGTCACATCTCACTGTCATCACAGTATTCAAGGCCACAGCCTTGACCTGGAGATGATGTGGTGTGGAGTGATGTGTGGTGGTGCAGCTGGTCTGTAGCTCACGACCTCTGCCGAAGGGTGGGCCACAGATTCGCGACTAAGTCTAATCTTACGACTCTTAACTTAAAAAACTAGATATGCGTCTCATACTCCTCTCGCTAATCTTAAGCTTAGTGGTTATGTTGTTGTAATTCTCTTACCACATTACCCCCTAGCCTGTGGGACACCCCAACTCTCACGGCGCGCGCAATCCCTCTCTCTGGTGTGCTTTGGACCAAATTTTAAAAACTTCTTCCAAAGGGCCACACTCTGCGCGCGCGCTCTCGCGCTCTCGCGTTTTAATATAATATATTTTTATTTATAATATTTTTATTTTTTATTTATAATTTTTTTATATAACCAACCCCAGCACCACACAAAAAAATTTTTTACTCTCCTTCTCTGGTGCGTTCCCTGT
>CASHTH010002509.1:0-12460 GCA_030341885.1 Geodia barretti | reverse complement strand
ATGCATGTCCCATCTGGCAACAGGACGTGGGGGCGGAGAAAGGGAAGTACAGTACTATGCATGTATGTACAACGTCACCTGTAACATGGTCCGTCCCATCTGGCAACGGGACATGGGGCGGAGAAAGGGAAGTACAGTACTATGCATGTATGTACAACGTCACCTGTAACATGCTCCGTCCCATCTGGCAACAGGACGTGGGGGCTGAGAAGGGCAAGTACTGTGCAGTCAACTTCCCACTGAGAGATGGCGTTGACGACGAGAGCTACGAGATGATCTTCAAACCTGTCATGGCCAAGGTCTGCTCTCTCCTCCTTCTGCACTCTCACTCAGCCTGTCCCTCTCTCTCCCTCTTCTTCTTCTTTGCCTGCCAGTACTGCTATTTGCTATGCAATGCCGGAAGTACAAGCTACGTATGTATAGTACAGGATAATGGGCATCTATGAATGGAGATTGACACTCTTTCGTTCTCATGCTAGCTAGTAGCATAGAGTAGAGGTGCTGCAATGAGGATGTGACATGTGTGACATGTGTGTGTGTGTGTGTGTGTGTCCAGGTGATGGAGGTGTACCGACCCAGTGCAGTGGTGTTGCAGTGTGGAGCTGACTCACTGGCTGGAGACCGCCTCGGATGTTTCAACCTCTCTCTTAAAGGTTGCTCTACAGTACACTGCATGTGTCAACTACGAGAGGCAAAGGCACAACAAACACGTCAACTACACCCAGGATTGTGGAACAGCAATGTGCAAAAGACTTTTCTCCGAAACTCTACTGAATCACAGAATCACATACATACACACATACATACATATATGTCTCTCCCTCTACTGAATTACATACATAATTATGTCTTTCTCTATTTCACAGTAATCTGTCTCCCCCCTCTCCACAGGTCATGCTGAGTGTGTGGACTTCATCCGTCGCTACAACCTCCCTCTCCTGCTCCTCGGAGGAGGCGGCTACACCATCAGTAACGTGGCCCGCTGCTGGATCTACGAGACTGCCGTCGCTCTCAACTGTGACATCGCCAATGGTACTCTCCATTCAGTACACGTCTAAAAAGCCATGTGGAGTGTACGACTCCACTTTTACACCCTACTACAGTCCTTGCAGCAGTGGGCATTAAATAGAATACCCACACCTGCTGGGAATGTAACCATGCATCTCATGCGTCGCTGCATAGCACTTTGACCGTTAGCTATGCAACCACTGTCAGTAGGTACTGTATGTACCACAGCCTATGAGATTATCATCCACTTTTCCTGACAAAAGTGTTAGGTTTATACGCTTTACTTTTCATATCTCCCCCTCCCTCCCAGCTCTCAGTACTGAAGGAGCAATAGAGAAACAAAAGAGCTTTCCGCCTCAGAGGTCCCACTGCCGCTGTCTCTCAATGCAGGCGACATTGGTAATTACTACTACGGACAGGGGCACCCCATGAAACCTCATCGGATACGCATGACCCACAACCTCCTCCTCAACTACGGCCTCTACAGAAAGATGGAGATCTACGTGAGTCTCGGGCACCAACTCTGTGGGATTACTGAGATGTTCACGTCTCCAGAAATTCCTATAGCGTCCATATAATTGGACATGCAAGCTTGGAGAAAGAGAACTCAGCACAAAGTTTACACTCTATAATACATAGGCACATGGATACAGAGGACAACAACTACAGAAGAATATGCTAACGTTTGACGCTGTCCTGGGTGTAGTTGACTTGTTTGCCTTGCCTTGCCTTTCTACCTCGCTACCAAGTTAATGTAATGGGAACTAGTTCATTTTCTCCTTCCAACTGTGTGCAAGGCTTAGGGTTTTCCATACTTATGCTGTTTATACATAAAACTGCAATACATACGACATTCCGCTACCCCTGTTGGGACTGATGAGGGTCTGTCCTCCCCCTCCACAGAGACCACACCCAGCCGTCTACGAGGAGATGACTCGTTACCATAGCGACGACTACATCCGGTTCCTCCGCACCATTCGACCGGACAACATCAACGAACACACCAAGCAGATGCAGAGATGTGAGTGTCATTGTAAGAATAGAGCCGTCTTACCAAAGTTGCAGAGAAGGGAGAGAGATTGAAAAGCTCTATAATAATATTATATAATATTATGGGGAGGAAAGTGCAGAGCAAAAATATGTGTAAACATCAGAGCTACAGCTCCAGAGATTTAGTGCTGGAGGATAATCACAAAAAATCTACTAGATGGTCCCAATAACAGCACACCTGCTTATTTGGGGGTCAAAGTGTCCCCTGGGAAGCATATTATTTCAGGGGGACAAATGAAGAGATAGAGGGACTAATGTCCCCATCCGTGTGTGCTCTGGTGCCACTAGCCCTGGATTATACAAACATGTGTTTTGCAATAGTGTGTGTATTGTGCTGTTGTGGTCAGTCAATGTAGGAGAGGATTGCCCTGTGTTTGACGGGATGTACGAGTTCTGCCAGCTGTCCAGTGGCGGCTCCATCGGTAACCACCTCCATCCCTCCTCTCTCCCTCTCTTCCTTGTTATTTCTTCTTTCTCTTTCCACGCCCCCTCCCTCCTGTCTTCTCTCTTCTTTTCCCACTTTCCACCTCCTCTCTCTGTTTCCATAAATCTCTTCCTCTTTCTACTCCCCCTGCTTTCTCTCTACTTTCCTCTTTTCTCTTCTCTTTCAAGCTCTTCACCCGCCTCTCCTTTATCTTCGGTTTTGTCTTTTATCTTCACCCCTTTATTGCTCATCTACTATACATATACTCTCATGTTCAGTTTACCATTCCTCTTTGATCTCTCTTTCTTGCTTTTTCTTTCTGTTTGTACCTTTTCACCTCCCTCCATTCTCCCCCTCCTCCTCCTCCTCCTCCTCCTCCTCCCCTCCTCCTCCTCCTCCTCCCTCCTCCTCCCTCCTCCGACCAGCTGGAGCAGTGAAAGCTGAACAAACAGGAGACTGACATTGCAGTCAACTGGTCTGGAGGATTACATCATGCCAAAAAGAGCGAAGCCTCTGGTTTCTGCTACGTCAACGACATTGTCCTCGCCATTCTGGAACTCCTGAAGTGAGCATAATGGGCATAGCTATGTAGCTCTCTATATGCTACGTTTTACCTGTGCCATCGCCTAATACCAGCCTTAACCCTTAGCAAGCCACAGACATATAAATAATATGTTGAAAGCCTGCGTGAGTATAGTAATTAACCCTTAGCAAGCCACTGGGCATTATATGCCAGCGCCTAATACCAGCCTTAACCCTTAGCCCATGAACACATATATGTTCTTGAAAGCCTCCATATACCCATAAGAATTTATATGGGGCTATAATACTAGTCGTTAATATGTTATACATCAGTTTCTGAAGGAGATACCCATGGCGTCCAAAGGGTTTTAATGTAATGGCTCTATAGGCCAGTGGGTGAGGTTCAGAGACATTGACGTTCCTTCCATAACCATTGCATAATGTAATCCATCTCAATGAATATGTATTTATGCTTATTTAAGGAGATACCCATGGCGTCCAAAGGGTTTTGATGGTATACATATTTCCTAGCGTTGTTTTTGATATTGATGCACGTGTGCTGGCATCTCTCTCCGTGCAGGTACCACCAGCGAGTGCTGTACATTGACATAGACATTCACCATGGCGACGGAGTGGAAGAGGCGTTCTACACCACTGACAGGGTCATGACTGTCTCCTTCCACAAGTACGGAGAATACTTCCCCGGCACTGGGGACCTCAAGGTACTCTTTATACCAAGGTTTTGCACTATAGTATATACATACATACACTTTTCATTAGAACAGTGTTTTACTGTAAAGATTGTGGCAATGTAGTTCTAAGGGATAAATGTTACTCAAAAAACCAAATCACATTCTTGCATTGGACTTTTTTAGTCCGATGTTTAGTAAATTTAACCCTTATGTATGTACTGACAAATTTGTCTTATGATGGGCCATGGCCTTCCAGTAAGCATGTAATGTATCCGTCACCTATTGGTCTGTCCCATCTGGCAACGGGACATGGGGGCGGAGAAAGGGAAGTACAGTACTATGCATGTATGTACACGGCACCTGTAACATGGTCCGTCCCATCTGGCAACAGGACGTGGGGGCGGAGAAAGGGAAGTACAGTACTATGCATGTATGTACAACGTCACCTGTAACATGGTCCGTCCCATCTGGCAACAGGACGTGGGGCGGAGAAAGGGAAGACAGTACAGCAGTATGTACAACGTCACCTGTAAAATGGTCCGTCCCATCTGGCAACGGACATGGGGGCAGATAAAGGGAAGTACAATACTATGCATGTATGTACAACGTCACCTGTAACATGGTCCGTCCCATCTGGCAACAGGACATGGGGCGGAGAAGGGAAAGTATGTACAACGTCACCTGTAACATGGTCTGTCCCATCTGGCAACGGGACATGGGGCGGAGAAGGGAAAGTATGTACAACGTCACCTGTAACATGGTCCGTCCCATCTGGCAACAGGACGTGGGGGCGGAGAAAGGCAAGTACTATGCAGTCAACTTCCCACTGAGAGATGGCGTTGACGACGAGAGCTACGAGATGATCTTCAAACCTGTCATGGCCAAGGTCTGCTCTCTCCTCCTTCTGCACTCTCACTCAGCCTGTCCCTCTCTCCCTCTTCTTCTTCTTTGCCTGCCAGTACTGCTATTTGCTATGCAATGCCGGAAGTACAAGCTACGTATGTATAGTACAGGATAATGGGCATCTATGAATGGAGATTGACACTCTTTCGTTCTCATGCTAGCTAGTAGCATAGAGTAGAGGTGCTGCAATGAGGATGTGACATGTGTGACATGTGTGTGTGTCCAGGTGATGGAGGTGTACCGACCCAGTGCAGTGGTGTTGCAGTGTGGAGCTGACTCACTGGCTGGAGACCGCCTCGGATGTTTCAACCTCTCTCTTAAAGGTTGCTCTACAGTACACTGCATGTGTCAACTACGAGAGGCAAAGGCACAACAAACACGTCAACTACACCCAGGATTGAGGAACAGCAATGTGCAAAAGGCTTTTCTCCGAAACTCTACTGAATCACAGAATCACATACATACACACATACATATGTCTCTCCCTCTACTGAATTACATACATATGTCTTTCTCTATTTCACAGTAATCTGTCTCCCCCCTCTCTCCACAGGTCATGCTGAGTGTGTGGACTTCATCCGTCGCTACAACCTCCCTCTCCTGCTCCTCGGAGGAGGCGGCTACACCATCAGGAACGTGGCCCGCTGCTGGACCTACGAGACTGCCGTCGCTCTCAACTGTGACATCGCCAATGGTACTCTCCATTCAGTACACGTCTAAAAAGCAGTACCTACCCTCTGCGCTTTGTACACATGCTCTATGCTAATGTTTTGGCTGCAGGGTTTATTACAACTGCTTTGTTTTTTTAACCCTTAGCAAACCACGGACGTATGTGTATAAGTCCCTTAGCCTCCATAAGTCAATGAGAATTTATATATGGCTATAATACTAGGCGTTAATAGTTATACATCAATTTCTGCTAAAGAGATACCCGTGGCATCCAAAGGGTTTTAATGGTGGTGTCCATCACATTGTGATCACACATTTTCCTACTACATGTGTGTATGTACATACTGTATGTGTCTCTCTCCCCACTCTTATTATATTCCCTCTCCCCCTCTCTTTATCTCTTTATCTCCTTCTTGTCTTCTATCTCTCCTTCCCCTCTCCCCTCCTGCACCCAGAACTTCCCTACAATGACTACTTCGAGTACTATGGACCGGACTTCAAACTCCACATCAGTCCCACCAACATGACCAATCAGAACACACCTGAATACCTCAACAAGATCAAGTACGTAATATGTCTGTGGACTGAAGATAGCGCTAAACAATATACAAACAAAAGGGCCCAGTGAAACAATTTCCATTTTTAGTAACAGTATGCCCTTAACTGCCACATTCTCTAACTAACCATGTTTTTTTAACTAACCAACTACTTATGTTTTTTTAACTAAGCAATGTTTTTTTACTTATGTTTTTCAACAACTTTTTTTTTTTTTAACTAACTTATGTTTGTTTTTTTGTACTACTTATGTTTTTTTTTATTTTTTTAACTCACCAACTACTTGTTTGTTTTTTTGTTTTTTAACTAACCAACTACTTACGTTTGTTTTTTGTTTTTTAACTAACCTTTTTGTGTTTTAACCAACGTGTACAACGTAACTAACCAACTGCATACAATGTACGTGTTCTCAGAGTTACATATTCTATGACGTCTCTCTCTAGAGCTCGACTGTTTGAGAACCTGAGACTCATTCCTCATGCTCCCAGTGTCCCCATGCAATGTACGTATGACATTACATCATTCTTACATCATCTGTTTCGTATTTCCAACATCTATCTTATTCATCATGCTCCCAGTGTCCCCATGCAATGTACGTATGGCATTACATCATTCTTACATCATCTCTTACTATCCATCTTATTCCTCATGCTCCCAGTGTCCCCATGCAATGTTGTATGTTACTGATGTGTACATGTATGTGGTAAAACAGTTCACTATTTCACTACTGTACATGTTAGACTGTGTACTGTACATCTACAGCCATCCCAGAGGACATGATCCAGGACCCAGAACCAACTGAGGATGATCCCGACGAGAGGATTCCACGTGAGAACCAATCTCTCTTAGTATGTCTCTACAACTTTGTAACGAGGTAGAAAGGCAAAGCAAGGCAAGGCAAGTCAACTACACCCAGGACACCCAGGACACTTAGCATATGTACACATTATACATGTCCTCATGCTACATGATGCGACCATTTACTGTGCCTCGTGAACTATATGCGACACATTTTGGCAACAAATACCCCTCCAGAGCATGTCCAGGACAAGATGATAGCCAGAGAAGAGGATCTCTCTGACAGCGAGGACGAGGGAGACGGCCGACGCAACGAGAGTGTCGGTCACCACGACAACAAACGATTGCGTCTGGCCGACGAGGGGGGAGAGACAATAAGGCCCCTGCCGTTAGCAAAATAACAACAGGTCAGAGTTTTAGCAAGGAAACTGTGGGCTCTTTGGATCATCCTCAGTTGGTTCTAGTCCTCCACTTCATGCATTCTTACTCTACAGCCCATTGTTTTGTTCCTTCTGTTTTATTGTGTTCGACCACAGCACTGACGCTACCAGTAGATTTAATGTTTCATTATAATATACAAGTAAATTAAAAATCCTGTGAATTTAGCATAATTATACAGCCCCATACATCTACCATTTCTTCCCTGCTATAACTGTCACTGCAGGTGGAGGGAGCATCCAGAGTCCCGTACCCCCGGAGCCATCTCCCATCACCCCCAGTCCTCTGGTCACACCACACAGCCAGGAGAGCAAGGCTGAGACTGCCCAGGAGAAGACTGGTGAGACTCAGTCGTATGTGTATGTCTCAACAACTTGGTAACGAGGTAGAAAGGAGAGGAAAGGCAAACAAGTCAACTACAACTAGTATGTACATACATCACTGCACCCGTCCATACCAATCCTTACTCACCTCAATTTTAGTGCCGCTTTACCAACCCCCACCACTCATTAAGAGTGTCAATTATTAACATTTTGTAGGCACATGAATTGAAGTAGAGACAAACCAACTACACTTAGTGCTCTTACTATAGTTGGACTATATAATAGTTAGACAGTGAGTCCGTGAAATCTACGCGATTTAGAAGGCCGAGGGCCCGAGGCCCCTTCTAAATCGCGTAGATTTCATTGGACGAGCCTGCCTAACTTATTTAGAGCGGGCGCAGGCTCTGCGCGCCCTTAGCAACCAAAACGCGATGTTTTGCGAAGACATCATGGAGTGGTTGGAAGACTCGCAAGAAGACAGCCACAACGACGTATACTGCTAGAGGCAAGTGACAGCTACGAAACTGACGCTACGGCTCAGCCACCACCGCCGTGTAACGACGAACATGCGCATGTGCACGGGACCAGCTACGCCGCCTCTCCTCCTTTCCCTGTAATACTATGTTGAACTCAGCGCGTGGTTTTCTAATTAACGCGCACCTACTATATGCGCGCGCACAAAAAACGCCCCGGGCACTTAGAATACACGAAAACGTGAAATCTACTAGATTTAGAAGACACGAAATTCAGCGTGAGTGAGCTCTAAATATAGGTTATACTGCGCGTCAATGGAAATACGCGATTTAGACGGCACGAGGGGCCCTGAGCTGTAGCTGTCTGAGCGCAGCGAAGACGCTACTAAGGGCTCCGAGGCCGTCTAAATCGTGTATTTCCATTGACAAGCAGTATAACCTGTTTAGACGGAGGCCGTGCCGGCCTTCAAAATCGTCCAGGTCCGCCGTCTTCCGAAAGACTCGCTCTTGCCGGGGGAAGCTAAAAAGGTCTTCAGTTTAGTTTCTTTTTGCATCTTAGAGAGGCCTTTCATCGAAGAAGCATCGGATATAGCGAGTTTGAAGTCGTCGCGGCGAGCTCTCAGCGACAGAGCGAGTTTCTTTGCCTAGAAGCTTGCCACACCCCCATCGAAGACGCCATTTTTTGGCGGGCGTCTCCATGGAAACACGCACTTGGAAAGTACGGGATTTAGAATCCACGTTTTACGCAATCTGATTGGTCAATTTGAATCTGCCGACGTCTAAGGAATAGTATACTCTATCTCGCTGCACCCATATATCCCTATCTCACTTAACAATCCTTGCTCGCCTTAATTTTGGTGTTGCTTTAGTGCATCTTTTGTAGGAACAGGAAAAGAAGTAGAGACTAACTAACTACCCTTTAGGCTATTATAGTTGGACTATGGAATAGTGTATATAGTCTAAAGTGTAATTTAAACCTCTTAGAAAAGGGCAACTTCTTTATGGCAAAAGTGGAGGTGTCATTATATTTTTAGCAGCTACTCTACTGTATGTGTATATAGTTTTCTCATCTCTCCTCTGTTCCTGCAGCCAAGTCAGCCAGCCCGGGACCAGAGGCTGCAGACTCCAGTGAGGCCAAACCTGAGAAAGAAGGTCCTGCCACGATGGGAGAGACGGTGGAAGAGGGAGACGAGGGGGAGATGACAGGGGTGGGGGAGGAGGAGGGGGGAGGAGGGAAGGGGAAGGAAGAGAGGGAGGGGGGAGAGGGAGAGAGGGCCAAACCAATGGAGGAAACTGGGGAGCAGGCTCAGACAAGGTACAACAGTCCCACAAATCATGAAAATGTGCTTTATCTTAGTGCGAATGTAAGACATTTTCCTGTTTACAGTGCAATAGCACAATGATCAATGTTAGCGCTAGGAAACATTCTGTGTAGATGGCATGTGAGAACTAAACCTCTGGCCTTCTCAAGAAAAAGTTGATGTACACTTTTCATCTTGGATCCGGAATAGCTGTAGATGATATTTTCTGTGTTGTATTCCAGTCCCCAGCCAGAAGGTGACTCAGCCCAGCAACAAGCCACACCCACCTCGTCAGAGGAGCCAATGGAACACTGACACTGTGTCTCGTGCTGTGTGTTTTCAGACTCTCTCACTTCACATAGTGTCTGACTGTGTACAGCCTTATTCTGTCTTACACCTACATACAAATCTGACTTTGATGTAATAATCTTTTGACAACACTTACATACTGATTCATGGTAGCTAATTGCATGCTGGTTTGTTGAAGTTGCCTATCCTTTCTGTGTATTATTTCCTGAGACGTGCGCTCCTATGGACCCTCGGCACGCATGCGCAGCGGCGCAGCGAGGGTTAGTTCGTGAGCGATTTTCGTATAACTTACAGCTATAATAATTATACTGCGTTCAGAAGTTATGGTATGAAATGCAAGTGAACAAGCCAATACGCTAATTTGCACAGGTTTACCTCGACTGTACACTGTGGCCATGATAGATACTTCACATGGTGGCTATTCGCTTCTGACTTTTTATGCAAAAATGAATCTACAACACTAGTGATAAAAATGATGAACTAAAAGTTGTCAAAAGTCTTTGCACAACCTCTGATCCATCAATGGGACTCGTATGCTGTCGGCATATAATCTGGTGTCGTGCCCAGCCCCCGCTCTCTCTCTCGAGGAAATTAAAGGGTCTGGTGACTATTGAGCGTTTTCTTGGTTGTGCTGACTCATCATTGCCGAGTGCATGCGCAGAAAAGCCCGTTTTCGTTCGTGGACACGCGGAGTCCACGGAGGTCCACGAAGGTCCATGGAGCTGCATCATGTGATATTTCACGCTCGTGGCAAATACTGCAGTCTGATTCGGTGTCTCAAAAGTAAGACTGTCGAGTCAGCACAACCAAATAGTCACCAGACCCTTTTCCTCGAGAGAGAGAGAGAGAGAGAGAGAGGCCAGGGCGGGGGCTGGGCACGAGACTACATATAATCTGGTGTCGGTTTCTGCGAGTTTCCAATTAGCGCACATCACTCCGAGCAAGCCCCTCCTCCTCCACACCCCACACACGTCTAATCGAGATGTCGGTGGCTGCGGACGTCTCTGACTGGATCGCCACTCCTGCTCCATTCAATGGAAATAAGTGTGGAAAGAGAGCAGTGTTTTCAAGTGATAACTCCATCGTCCAGCGGCGAGGTCCTGAGCAGTACTGGGTTGATTGTGTCTGTTACACAGTCCATCCCCTGCCTCCAGGGCAGGTGTGGCAGACCACCGTCCTCGAGACTACCACTAAGCGGAATTTTGGACTGGTTAGTGGATGTGTACCAAGTCTCCTATATACAAAGACCAGCTCCACTATGACGGCTACAGTTTGTAACATATTGTGTTGTGTATGCAGGATCCTCATCTAATATGAGTGATCATGTCTTTTGAGCACATGTTCAATTTTTTGTTGTAAGTATTAATGCGTGAAGTGCCTGACTTAACGAATGCATTTTCAGTAAAGATAGGGATGGGATACAACATGAAGCATGGTTAAGGAACAGATTTGAGCACGCTGACACCCCCAACCCCATCGCACAATCCCTATATTGTTGCCTGGTGTGCTACTCTTATAGGGGCTAAAGGTTACTAAAAGCAAGCATTCTTTCACCGGCTCCATGTTGTTTTTAATAACATTTATACTGCCACATTCCCTTTCAACTTCACTTGGACTCTATAAGGGTGTTGGTTACTCAGTAGTGTATTGTAAGTTCTGAGTATTGTAATGGTGAATGTTTAATACTTCACCTAGGCAACAAGGGATTGTGTGATGGGGTTGGGGGTGTCAGCGTACTCAAATCTGTTCATTAAACATGCTTCATGTATCCCATCCCTATCTTGTCTCCCTTTCTTTTTATACAATCCCTATATGCCTCTTTTAAATTCGCAGGATTTTTAATTTACTTGTCTCCACTCATTTTTATATACTACTACGTATTATCTCTGTGGAAGGGAGTAAGCCCCTATAAAAATTAAAATAGAGAATAAAGGCCTGTTGTCGTTATGGAAATGATATGCATACCATGTTTCATCTCCAAGTGCGCTGCCGTTAGCAAGTTTGAGGAGTGAAGAAGTAAATTTAAAGAAAAGTACCTGAAGCTATTTGTTGTCGTGGTCGTCATGGAAACGATGTTACACGCAATGCGTTCCAAGTTTCACCTCCATGCGTGGTACCATTAGCGAGTTTGAGGAGTGAAGAAGTAATTTTAAAGAAAAGTGCCTGAGGCTATTTGTTGTTGTGGTCGTCATGGAAACGATGTAATACACATGCGCAGCAAGTTTCACCTCCATGCGTGCTACAATTAGCGAGTTTGAGGAGTGAAGAAGTAATTTTAAAGAAAAGTGCCTGAGGCTATTTGTTGTTGTGGTCGTCATGGAAACGATGTAATACACATGCGCAGCAAGTTTCACCCCCATGCGTGCTACAGTTAGCAAGTTTGAGGAGTGAAGAAGTAATTTTAAAGAAAAGTGCCTGAGGCTATTTGTTGTTGTCGTCGTCAAGGAAACGATGCAATACACATGCGCACCAAGTTTCAGTTCCATGCGTGCTACAATTAGCAAGTTTGAGCAGTGAAGAAGTGGTTTTTAAGAAAATTGCCTAAGGCTTTTTCAAACAATATGGGGTCGTCATGGAAACATGTAATGGTCATGGAAATGATATAATAGGCATACTTACCAAGTTTCATCTCTATGTGTGCTACCATTGGAGAGTTTGAGGAGTGAAGAAGTGAATTTAAAGAAAAGTGCCTGAGGCTATTTGTTGTGTTTACGAACATGTGTCGTGGTGATTTTAATGTGGTGATTGAATACATTACGTCTACAAAGTTTCGTTCACATAGCTCCTATCATTTGTGAGTTATAGTGACACATGTGATCCCTTTATAATGTATGGCCTGGGGCTATTTGTTGTTGTTTACAGTAAACAATGTTGTTTACAAAGAAATAAGTATGACCAGTCTCTTCGGGTGACGGATATATACATTCTACAAGATTTCATTACTTTATGTTGTTTCGTTTTTGAGTTACGCGAGTTGAATCTGAAGAAGAAGAAG
>CASHTH010002508.1:0-15314 GCA_030341885.1 Geodia barretti | reverse complement strand
GCAGCATCTCCACCAGGCAGGTTCCTGAAGGCAAGCGGTAACCCGTGATCTCGTTGTGATGATCAGAGGGACCTTTTCTGGACGTAGCGACGGTTTCGCATCTTGCCTTCCGGCACGAATCGTCCGACTGTCTTGGAGCTCACTTTTCCACGTCAGCCGTAGAAAAAGTTGCGCGACAAGAGCCTTCATGATCCGAACCGGTCCTCGTCTTGGAGAAATCCTGGACAGAGTCCGATACTTAACAAGAGGGACTCGGCAATTTGGTCGCTCTGCGGGTGACCTAGAGCCCATGACACGGCTGGTAGCCGAGTGGAGTGACCGTGCAGAGCACATGGCGTCCTAGCGACGTGGTATGGGGAGCATTCGGTTGCCAGCGACGCCACAAGGTCTTAGTGGGAGCAACATAACGGTCAACACAGCACACATATAATATACAACCATGTAAAGGAATTGGCAAAAACTGAATCGCAGAGCAATGAGGTGCCAATTATGTTGAACGGATACATTTCCAAAGGCCAGCCTTGCCAGAGCGGTGAGTGCCTCGCCGCGCACGCGGGAATACGGGCAACGGCGTCGGCCGACCCCCAAGCGACTCGGCGCTGGTATGTTGCCGGCGGTGGGGAGACACGCGCGAAGGCTGGCGGCGGTTCTTCTCTAATGTTGGTGTGCCCGAACTGAGACCAATGCGGAGCGGAGTGGAGGACTTGAACACGGCCGGGGGACTCACGACGCTCCGAGCTTTCCTCCCGTCGTCGTGGTACACCGTGCACCGCGGCCTGGCAGACTAGAGAGATCGATGGAGAAAACGAGAGCAATAAATCGTGCGGCGGGGGGAGTCAATATGACCATGTTGACTTGTCTTTTCCCTTCTACAAGGCTGAGCTTCGCATGGATTTTCTCCTTCCCTAACACACGCGACGTCTCCAACCGCGAGATCGAAAAAGCTAAGAATACGCTGCTATGCGCAATGTACTAACAACGTTGCCTGTTGTTTTAGGAGAAAGAAAACGGAGTTCTAACACTGGCAAGCTTGGCTTCAAGAGTATAGACAGCAGTTAGCGCCGCGTGATCTTACCCTCAACTCCCTACCACGCGGCATGTCTTAGCCGAAATGGTGAGTACCCATGATCACGATGCTAACGGCTGAGGATGTCTTTAACTCTCCGTGTTTTGTAGTGTTGCCAAGAAGCCATGGATTTCCGTCCCAGTCAGACTGTGGCCTATCTACCTCGGAGCATCACCAAATGGTCGCTAGCACAGTTCAAATCCTTCTCCCAAGTCAGCTGTAATTATATTATTACCTATCAGGCTCTGTCGGAATTGACAGTAGCCCTAAACGGATGCTGGGAACTGCTCATGCTCTCACGTTTCTCTTCAAGTAAGGGAAATAGAGTCATAATGTGGAGTGAAGCGGCAGAGAATCATATGAGTATGATGAAACACTAACCTTTACTGATATATAAGTCAGCGAATTAAGCTACGAGGTCGAGCATGCATGAGAAATGATCGAAAGCTAGAGAGCCAGAAAGAAATTTAACCCTGCAGAGTCTGCAGCGAGATGAGTGGAGCCAGTGTGGAGAGTCTGGTATCGTGAGCTAAACGTACTCAAGTGAGTGGTCTGACGTTGCTGTGGCTGTGATCACGACACATCTGGAATGGAGGAGGGGGCCTTGCCCTGTGTGGCCAACCCAAGGAGACTGTGCTGGATGGGCAGTCTGCAACGGGGGTGACAGATTTCTTACCACCAAACTATGTTTTTTCAGTACATGCAATGGCGGATATGAGCTATGGTTAAGTGTTGACAACAACTACAATGATGTCTGGTGAGGAGAGTCAAATAGAAGATGTCCGTTGGATTACACAAGCACTGTTTCTGTTTACAGGTATCTGTCAAGACGGCAGCTGGGCATGGCCATGAACGCTCATGCAGCCTGTCGTCCCTCACTCTCCTTACCTCACCTCCAGTTCAACCTGCCGACCCAGTGGTGCCCTAAGAAAAAGAATCTGCAGATGCCTGGGGCGCGATAGTACGGGTCTGTTCTATGTGTGCATGCTGTATAATGATTGTTTAGATGAGTTTGTTCACATACGAATCTTGCGTGAGCCAGTTGAAGGAATGGCGAGGTGCATGGGAAATGCAGATAGTCTCTAGCAGTCTTGGTGTGTTTTGTTAGGACCAACGTTGATGCATTTGCGCAGGCCGGCAAGCGATAAATTAGGAGGCATACGGCCGTGAACGCGCTCGTGTCTGGTCTCGTTCGTTGGTAGTGGTTGGAGTGGAGAGAATGACTTTTGGGGAGCATCTGTGGATTACTTCTACTTGCCTATTCTTTATTGGTGAGGTTGAAATAGCTATACAAACACCTGCTAAAGCTTACATGGTTCTCTGTCCGCGTGGTGTAAGGATGTAATGTTAGTGGTCGCGCACCGATAGAGGTTCTCTACAGATGTGTTCCACGAATCGTTTGGTCTTAGGTAGACTGCTGCAATGGCATCCGTAGCTGCCATCACATGCCACCGTCATATTAAGCATTGCTTGTAGTCACTCACTCTCATCAGTGTCATTCTTCTTGTTCAATCTTCTAGACACCACCGTTGCGAGACTGACTGGTCGGCAAGACAGTCATCTATCCATACGATTTACGTTTGCAGACACTACTACGCAGCCATTCACTCACTAGAGGTTGCTATCAGGAGCACAGTAGCATATGGATATCACCTTCTCTCTCTCTTCACATGCCTGCGCTGCCTCCACTTGCAGCAGTGAATGAACTCTTGCTCACTCATTCAGTTCCCACTCAAGTAGGAGTCTATATCAGAGACGGGACTAGTGGCTGAGATTCCATAGTCCATTCATAGCAGTGTCTCTTATAGTCCTTCACACAATATATACATGTTATGGACGCTGCGATGTATAATTATTTTTTTGAGCTGAAGTGATGTTTATTTGATATTACTCTGTTGATGATATTAACATAGGTCACATCAGATGCTGTATATTATTGTACAGGTGGATAGCTGGACTGGCTGCAGGGTTCTACATACTACTAGTCCCCTTTGCAGCTTGCATCCCTGCCATTAAACCACTAACTGACTTCCTACTGAAGGTGGTCACCTTCCCCTATGAGGTGGGCACCTACATCAGGGACGGAAAGAAGGGCTGCTAGCACTATATAGAACCAAATAGAAACTACACCAAATCAATTTTATGGCATTGTAACGGTAAAAATGATGTGTGGATGAATAAATATATTTTGAGAACCAGAGAGACAGAAAGAAGGGTTGCTAACACTAAAACAAAATCAATTTTTTGGCATCAGTAAAAATGATGCAGGAATTACAAATATTATGAGAAACTAGTGAATGTGTGCATTGCGAATGAAGCACCATGTAACCTTATGGAGAGGGAGAGAGTATGGATGGAGGAGATATGTTTTCTTTATCTGGGGTGCTGGTTCGAGAAGTGACCAGAGGCAGTCCAGGAGGAGAGGGGAGCTGGCTGACCCACGAATGGAGGAACGGAACAAGGGCACTGCCGAGCAGGATCTGTGTGGGATGGTAGACGAGGAGAGGCAGCGTCATGGAGCTCAGGTGGTCTGAGCTTCCAAACACAATCTTGAGAATAGGGATACCTGCAGAAATAGTGAGAGTCAAGATTCCTGGATTAATCCTTGTATATAGAGCTCATGCTGTCAGGCACAAAACTCCAAAAGTTCGCAAATTTTCTAGCCAATATGTATGTTACACTACAAATATTTTTAGACAGGCTCTACACGACTGAGCGATTTTTTACTTTTTCAATGCCCTGCAGTATTTATTTCTGACCCAGTGTTAGAGATTTGTGCGTGGAGCAAAATATGATGGCGATAATGTCGTGTCTTGTATAGGACCCAATGCTGCAGTAGTAGAAGATACATAACAGTACAAAGGACAACTCGGACATGGACTTACGCAGTGGCTAAGAGGTAGGCAATGAAAATGAATGAACACTGACACAGCACAACTGCAAGGAAAAACAAACCAAATACATGTACTACTATTGATGTGGGTTTGTAAATATTATTGCAATCCTTGTGTGCGCATGCATCGAGACACACTGCATTAAAAAATGGAGTAGTTTCTTTGCTCCAAAGAAACATACTCCTAGCACACGATATATATACTTGTATACACAATATGTACCAATTATAGCGACTGTGAGGACAGCAGAGCCAGAGAACTGGCCATCAGCCTTGGAGAACGTGTCACAGAACGTGGTGTAGATGATGGTCAGAAGGATTCCACTGCTGATTGCTCCAAATGGCGGGGTGTTCCTCTCCAGCCACTCCTTTGTGAACCTTCGCACAACCTTATGTGGAATAATCCACTTTTAAACATACGTCAAGCTATCTTTTTACATTAGAGCTCATTGGTGAGTGAAGCAAGCCCCCCATCTTTAGTGACTAAATTGAGCAATTTTCAGTATTATGACTAAATATGGCTAAATTTTTGCACTCGTGTTTGCTTGGCAATGATGCAATGCACTATACATACCTGTCCAATGATTAAAGGGACAAGAACAGTCATTGACAGTTGCATGAAGATCGAAGCAAAAGGGACAGTTGTGCGTGCTCCGACCATCACCAGCAGCAGGATTGGAGTCACTGCTATTCCCTGTATATATAAACCAGGGGAAACAATGGCTGTACATACACCAAGAGGGTCTAGCTTTATAGCTGGTACCAGGAAACTTCCAAATGCCGAATTGAAGATTGCTGCAGCCTGTGCGAAAAAACAAATATATTAACGCTTGATCAAAGTGATTGTTTGAGGACCACATGATGCAAAAAATTTTGTCATACTTCGTTTCCTTCCACTGCTTTTGTCAGGATGACAGCTGAAGATACAGGAGGCGGCATACAACCCACTACCAGCAGACTGTGTGAGTGAGGTAATCATTACATCATTACAATAACAAATCCTGTCGTTAGCATCATTACCCATTGAGGAACTCGGGGTCCAAAATGTGGGCCACTCTGAGAGCCTTGACAATCAGAGACATAACGACAGGGATGAGGACTAGGGTGTACGTCTGGATAAAGACATGGAGCTTCACTTGCCCCAGAGCACGCCAGAGCTCCTGTAATTAGCCAAGATAATCACACCAACCACTGGCTAGTGGAGTGAACCAACGTCTGTCTTGAGGGAGAGACCACTGTTGAAGAAAATGGCGGAGACTGCAATAATCCTAACCGTGATCTCCGGCTTCAGCGGACCTGGTGGACGAACCTTTCCTATTTAGTGCCCACCATATCGGCGTAAGGTCTTACCTCCTTTGGCGCCTAGTAGAGGGAAGAGTTTGGCGAGTAAGATGACCACCACGACTCCAAGAATGAACCACCGCTTCCGAACCTCCTGTAGAACGCCCGAGAAACCCATGATCACCGCGGAAAACTGCGGACGGCGCGCTTCCAATTAGTGCACGCCGGCGTACGTTAGCTGAGATAAACCAGATACGCCCCTTCCTGCTCCTGACTATGGCTTCGTATCCTCGCCCGCAGGTCTTCCTCAAGCTGGTCGTCCTTGCAGCATCAGTTTTCCTCCTCATGACCGTTTTCAGAGTCTTGTTCAAAGACTCTTTCTCCGACCGAATCTCCTCCGGCGCTAGATTCAGTACGAGTCCTTCCATGAGACTGCCGTACAGGGATGTAGCGAGGCCGCTGGAAGAGATACTCGATGCCGAATGGGTCCCTCAATTGTGGAGGTACCTGGCAAACCTGAAGACTAGTAGGCGACACGTCACTCTGTGCGTGGCAGACTCCAGATACAAGGAGAGCGTGGTGAACTGGCTGGTATCGGCGCTGGTCATAGTACAACCACCACTGGACAATGTCCTGGTCATTTCTCTGGACGAAGAACTGACCAACTTTTTGCAAGGACGTGAACTAAATTCTGTTTTCGTTGATCCACACTCAATTTTGAGGAGAAACATACATCTACCGACCAACTATTCCCACGTATGGGCGACCAGATTTGTTCTCTTTCGTCTCATCAACCACTGGGGTTTCTCTGTAACAACGTTTGACAGTGATGCTCTGCTGTCAAGGAACCCGCAGTCTCTGTTTGATGAAAGGAGAGACAGCGACATTGTGGCGTCTCCAGGTACCTACCCCTTCGATCTCCACAGAGCGTGGAACTCTTCAACCCTGTGCATGGGAATGGTGCTTTTCAGAGCTTCAGAAAAAATGGGTAAGACACATTTTACAGGTACTAGTTCTGGAGCTGCATTGATATAGATATGTATTCTATAGTCACAGCAGTTAGATTTGCAATGTGTAAGATTTCTAGTTGTATTTCTGTTTTGCAGAGAGGTTCTGGGATCATTTTTCTGTGGTGCAGCAGTCTATGAGAAGGATTGACGATCAAGTTGTCATAAACAATGCACTTAAAAACTGTGGAATAGTTTGGAGCTCCACTGGGAAGGATTCAGGGATGCTCGGTGTCTGTCGAGACATGGACTTCAAGGTTTCTCTGCTGCCTAGGAGTGTCGTCTGTCGAAAATGCAAAAAGATAACTGGTGGGTCGTTCTATGTTTGGCATCAGACAAGTGCCAGGGGACAGGCAGGGAAAAAGAAGATTGCGAAGGCGGCCGGAATGTGGTTCCTGAAACGAAATCTGGACGAAAGTGAACTGAAAGGAACTGAATGGCTTAGGTATCTGTGGATGTGAAACAACAAACTGCCCGCGTCTACGTTGCGCATGCGTATAGTATAAATGGGCGTGTGCTCACATGATTGCTTGGCCAGAGATGCAGTGTTCGGTTCTTGTGTTCTTCTTCTCGTTGTGGACTCTATGTCTACACGCTCAGACGTCCCCTGAATTGAACCTATTCCAAGACTACGTACAGCGATACAACAAGCCTTACATCAACGACACGGACACCTTCCAGACCCGCTTCCTGGTCTTCAAGGTTTGTGTAACTATATACGTAGCTAGCTAGTGACGAACTTGATAGGATACTTTCTTCGGTATATAGGAGAGTCTCCGGAGACATAAGTGGTTGAACAGCTACGAGACGGAGAATAGTGGCTCCGCAGTCTACGGGGTGAACACATTTTCGGATCTTACACCACAAGAATTCAAGGGTATTGCAGTTACAGCATTCTTCCAAGTTTCTAATTTGTTGGTATGCAGAGAGGTACCTGAGTGGGTTGAAACGAAGTAATAACCGAAAAGGTTATCCCTCTAAACCACCCTATTCTTCATCACCACTGCCTCAAACATTTGACTGGTATATATTGATGTCTCTGTTGGCATTGTACACAGCTAATGGTGCGAGTATTTCACAGGAGAGACCATGGGGTGATTGGTAAAGTTTGGAACCAGAAACAGGTGAGCTGAACTGTTCGTTCATAGAACTAGTGGGCCTCTATTACAGCAAAAACCTCTGAAAAAGATCCCCTAATTTTCTTAAAAGGGACACTTCTGAATAAAGTACACTTTGGGTCTCCCTTATTCAGAGGTTCCACGCTATATTATCACTTCACTCACATTATCTTACCTTTTATATTTCAGTGTGGAAGTTGTTGGTAAGTCTTCACAGGTATCTCCCCGGTCATTGTAGAGCTGCTGTGCTGCACTCTGCACAGGGCATTTGCCACAGTGGAGACCATAGGCAGCAGGTACGCCATACAGACTGGCCACCTGCTGGAGCTGAGTGCACAGCAACTCATCTCGTGTGACACCGGAGTTGAACTGGATGGCTGCAAGGGTGGAGCTCTGGAATATGCCTTTGGCTCCGTGGAATCTGTGAGATATAATTATACATACATGGCTATTATAGATATACACTGTTTTTCATCTGGGCTGTTTGTCTTTCTATGTGTGCGTGCGTGCGTGTGTTTTTGCAGGAAAGTATAACGATCGTGAATGCTTCGACCTACCCTTTCGAGAGTGGAGATGGAAAGTCACATAATTGCAAAGGAAATCTGTGAGCCTCTTTCTTATATAATGCCAATTGCAAACATGAAGGGTTTTTTCCCCCTCCAGACCTAAAGTTGGTGTGCAGCTATTGGATTTCACCTACAGAGAGTAAGAAATGCTAAGTGGTGGATGAATTGATGACACATTCTCTGTTCATGAACTGCACAGAAACCTGAGGAACGAGACTGAAATGCAGTATTATCTGTGCACATACTCTCCACTCACTGTTTCAGTGAATGCTCGAGCCTGGCAGGATTATGATGGTAAGCCAAGCCTAGCAAAGTAATGCTTTTCTGAAAAACCTGAGTTTGCTTGATTTCTGCAGTTTGCCGTTTCTGATTTCTGCAGGGGGTATTATTCAGCACCACTGTGATGGTGATCCAAGTGAGGTGGATCATGCTGTTCAGGTGATTGGATATGATATGAATGGTGAGCCACCTAGCAACGCAAGAGTGACTTTCTCTCTTTCTCCGTCCTTTGCTCTTTCTTGCTAGGTTCATCATTTGTGTGAGTTAATATATCTCTCTTCCACCCTCTCTCTATCTCTATGGTAGGTCCAGTTCCCTACTGGATAGTGAGAAACACATGGGGAAGTGACTGGGGTGAAGGCGGATACCTCCGACTAAAGTTTGGTCAGAACATGTGCGGTAGGTCGGCAACTGTTCGCAGAAATATATATATATATTTTTTATGTTCTCCGATTTTTGCAGGAATGACAGATGAGGTTGTGTATGTAACAAAAGTCGCTGGAGTTGGACTCTAAAAATCACATTCTTCACACAATTTTACCACATCAGTTTGCTTGCTTGCATGCTATTAGCGCATGCGCATGCGTAAAATTTTGCGTGCTCTTGTGTATCACGTGATGTTTACTTCGCTAAAAATGGCGTCTTGCTAGCAGTTTTGGTTTTGGGCTCTGCAGCAGCTAAGAATCACTTACAGAGACTCTTCCGGTGCTGCATATAGAGGTGAGTGGATCGCTAGTGGGTAAGGGTTCCTTCTCGTCAGCCGGAGGACCATCAGATTTGTAGGGATTCTTGTACAAGATCTTCAGCGTCCTGCACACTTTCCTAAGTCTAGCTAGTGGACTAGGAGGCAAGTAAAGACGTTTGGCGTCGTCCCCAGGTTCCTAGATGCCGGGGACGGTGCGTGTACGGGACCTGATCCGCGTGGTGCGGTCCTGCAAGACAGCCCAGGCCGAAAGAAACGTCATATCCGAAAGAGTGCGCCTACATCCGTACGGCCTTCAAGGGAGACGATAACGATGCCCGGGCTCGCAACATGGCCAAGCTGCTCTACATCCACATGCTGGGCTACCCAGCTCACTTTGGACAGGTCAGCAACCCCCCACACACTAGTAATATCTGTAATGAATCTTCCTTGTTTTGTTTTGGTGATGGCAGATGGAGACACTGAAGCTGATAGCGTCGCCGAGGTTCTCGGACAAGCGGCTGGGCTACCTTGGAGCCATGATGCTGTTGGACGAGAGACAGGACATCCACATCCTCATCACCAACTGCATGAAGAAGTGAGTCGCTGCCCACTTCCTGTTATACCCTCACTGGGTTGGGGCAGCTGTATGTAGCTGGTCTTTTTGGCTAGTTTCAAGCAATCAACCCTCTATTCCTATCTCTCTCTCCCTCCTTTCTCCCTCTCTTCTCCTCCCTCTCCCTCTATTCAACCCAGCGACATGCACCACCAGGTCCAGTATGTGGTGGGACTAGCACTCTGCGCCCTGGGCAGTATTTGCTCGGAGGAGATGAGCCGTGACCTGTCTGGAGAGGTGGAGAAACTACTCAAGTCTTCTAATCCCTACATTGTCAGAAAGGTCAGTGTCTCTGTGTATTATCACTCCAAACTCTGATATCTTCCTCGTGTGTGTGTGTGTGTGTGTGTGTGTGAAAAACACTGATTGCAGTGTAGCTACATATGATGTACTAGCTCTTACATTATGCTAACTTGTTACCTATTGACATTAGACTAACTTACCTCAAAAGGACTTGAGGCACAATGAAATGCCCACTTCAGTTGCAGTGTAATCAAAGGCCTAGGCTTACTTACTTTACAAAACTAGGGGACCTATGTATGATTGAGGGGTAAAGTAACCTCTCTATCTGGTCTGCTCTCTCTCTCTCTCCCTCGGTGTGTCAGGCGGCGCTGTGTGCAGCAAGGATTGTGCGGAAGGTTCCGGACCTGATGGAGGTGTTTGTGCCCACCACAAGGCAGCTGCTGAGCGAGAAGAATCACGCAGTCCTCCTGACTGGCATCTGCCTCGTCACGGAGATGTGCACCGTCAACCCAGACTCACTTCAGCACTTCAGACGAGTAAGCCCCTACTCGTTAAGACCAATCATACATTGACTATGCACATCTGACTGTTTGTTCAGTTTTTACCAAATTTGGTGCGGATGCTGAAGAACCTGATAATGGCAGGGTATTCCCCTGAACATGATGTCCATGGGATCAGCGATCCGTTTCTCCAGGTCAGCAAAACATGGCATCTCTCTCCCTCACTAAAGCCAACTTACATGGTGTTGCATAATTGAATAGAGCGCACTTTATTTTTTCTTACTATCTGAAACATGATGCGTGTACCCATCATATCCACACAAATTGCATGAATCTTGAAACTAAGTTCCACTGCATGTATGTCAGCCTCTAAGTCTTAGCTCTGTGTGTGTGTGTGTGTCTAGGTTCGAGTTCTGCGTCTCATGAGGATGCTGGGCAAAGGAGACGAGGATACCAGTGAAATGATGAACGACATTCTCGCACAAGTACGTCCTCACCCACAACCTCTATTTAACCCTTTCCGCACTGGTCCTCCTCACCAGGTGGCGACAAACACGGACTCCAGTAAGAACGTGGGTCACTCCATTCTCTACGAGACGGTCCTCACGATAATGGACATCCAGTCGGAGAGCGGACTGCGCGTTCTCGCTGTCAACATCCTCGGTCGCTTCCTCTCCAACTCCGACAGAAACGTTCGGTCAGTCATCACAAGCAAACAACATACTAAACTCTCCTTCCTCTCCCAACCTTCTTCCAAGCACTGACCGTAGAATAATTTTTCTCCCCACTTTATTTGCAAGCAAAGCGAGCCCACCTATAGTCATCTGAATATTGCCATATTTGACATTTGTTACCATAACGTGTGAAACTGCTGAAATTTGAAATTTCACTCTGACGTTTGCTTGCCCAAAGTATAATTCTAGTATTTTCCCCACATCTCCCTCTCTCTCTCCCTCTCTCTCTCTCTCTCTCAGATATGTAGCTCTGAACACACTACTTCGGACGGTGAGTGTGGACTACAATGCAGTCCAGCGACACCGGAGCACCATTCTGGACTGCCTGAAGGAGAGCGATGTTTCAATCCGTCGCCGGGCACTCGAGCTCTCCTTTGCTCTCGTCAACAAGAACAACATCCGGACCATCATGAAGGAGGTGTTGGCCTTTCTCGACGTGGCCGAGCCGGAGTTCAAGTCATTCATTGCCACCAATTCCCTCGTGGCTGCTGAGAAACACAGTCCCAACAAACGCTGGCACATTGACACTGTTCTTACCGTGCTCATCAAGGTCTGGAACATATCTTGTGACCTGTGTTCGCAACTTGTCTCTCTCTCTCTCTCCATCTCTCTCCCCTTCAGGCCGGGTCCTACATGCAGGAGGAACTGGTGTTCACCATCATAGCCATGCTGTCGCAGACCGATCAACTCCATGGCTACCACACCCAGCGATTATATGTTGCTCTCACCAATGATATTAGTCAGGTATATCGGTCCTTCTTTGTTCTGCCATTAATACGTTGCAGTTGTCCCAGTTTTAGTTCATTTCTCTCTTGCCTTGCGTAGCAACCTCTGGTGCAAGTGGCCATTTGGGCGGTGGGTGAATATGGAGATCTCCTAGTGACGGGACAGGTGGAGAACGAGATAGGGGGAGGGGAAGAGGAGGAGGAGGAGGAAGAGGGGAGGAGGGAGGTTGTTCAGGTGACTGAGGACGAAGTTCTGGACGTCTTGGAGCGAGTTCTCCAGAGCCCGCAGTCCAGTCCAGCCACTCGGCAGTATACACTCAACTCCGTCATGAAACTAAGCAGCAGGTGAACCAGGACAAGTTTGGGGAATACAACTTTCACAATTCAGTAACCAACAGACATTCCTACGAGAAAGCTGTTACAAATTGCTTGTCCCCTCGCCCACTTTGCCCACACAATTTGTAGAGAAAACCTTTCACAATTGTCACCCAAGCTGCAAATTTTTTTTACTTTCACACCATGCTCCATATCCGTTTGTTCATTGGAGTTTGGGTGTATTTAAAACTTTGTACATTGTCTTCTTCTGTTTCAGGTTTTCAACGAGTCTCCCTCGGATAAAGGCAATGGTGAGTAGCTATGGCAACAACATGGACATGGAGTTGCAACAGAGGGCCGTCGAGTATTGCGCAATCTTCAGCAAACATGACAACATGAGGTATATTTATTTTTCCGACGCATTTACACCTTGAGACTTGTAAATAAATGTGTCTTGCTAAAGGTTTAGGCCACCTACACTGTCAGTCCTTAGCAATGCACTCTCCAGCTATTTTCAAGGTATTCAGGATGGTTGGTTGGACTGTCCTTCCCCCCACTTGTTTGCTAAAAGTACGAAAGTTTAGGCCACCCTTTGCACTCCACACTCTGTTGTGAGTGTGTGCTGTATAAGAGAGGTGTAATGTATGTTATGTCATGTCTCTTGCTGTTCTTTTATCCCCTTACCCCTACTACCATGTGTTTACCCAGGAAACAACTAGAAATAGCACAATGTTTCTAACTTTATCATTACACTCTTTCTCTCCTAACCAGAACAGAGCATAAATAATTTAAGTGATGAGTTACTGGATTCTGTTTAACACACACAAAATGGTAATAGGAAGAGCCAGGCACATACCTACCGTTTGTGTGTCTAGTAATAATAGAGTAGGGCCAGCTGATGAGTCCTCCCACTATAAACATAAGGGATGAAAACCATCTCTGTGGGATAACCCCTGGAGATTGTTTCTGGCTTTTTCTTGTTTTGCAGGTATACAGCACATTCTCTTCTTTGTCCTATAGTTCTGACTACACAATTGTGTTTGTATACCTTCCATGCCATTGTGTCTATCATGCAGTGCATTACAACTCTTCTGGTTTGCTCTGTTATCTATGTATGTGGAGTACTGTGTTGGGGTTGTTAGCAGCAGCAACTATATTCCACATATTAGGCATGGTTGGTTTGTCATTAATTTTCATTTACTCACATCCATACAACAAATGCAAATCCATTCAAACCCTTGTCCAAAGGGGTGGTAAAGAAGGAAATTGCAAGGAAAATAAGTGCTTAGGTACAGCTAGATAGTTTTGCTATTCCAACCTCCAACTATAGTCAAACTGTTAGGCATTGTTGGTTTGTCATTTCGTTTACTCATGTGCGTACAACAAATGCAAAACTGTTCAAACCCTTGTTGTAAAGGGTGGTAAAGAAGGAAATTAACAAAAATAAGCGTTTAGGTACAGCTAGATAGTTTTGCTATTCCACCCTCCAATTATAGTCAAAGTGTTAGGCATTGTTGGTTTGTCGTTTCGTTTACTCATGTGCATACAACAAATGCAAATCCATTCAAACCCTTGTCGGAAGGGGTGGTAATGAAGGAATAGGCGAGAAAAATAAGTGTTTAGGTACAGTGAGATAGTATCGCTATTCCAGCCTCCATCAATAGTCAAAGTGTTAACACTTTGCACGCCGCGGAGAAATACGGAGATTTATGCGCGTACGCGGAATTTTTCACGCGCGCATGCGCCTTAATTCCTTCGTGCGTTTCACACGTGTGAGCGGCCGTAAGCCCTGAAAACCGCGGAGAAGAAAGGAGAGGCAGCTCTTCTGGCTGACCAGTGAAGTAGAAACAAGTCCCTGAGTGTCTGCTGTAGTCATTCCATCGAACTTTTGTGAGTATATTTACGCATATGTTTAGTTGAACGCTGTTGCACGCGCTGCAGTAGTTAGGTAGGGAATACTGTGTCTCTTTGTCTCTGTGTAAGACTATACATGAGTAGTAGAAGTTAGTGAGTTAGTACATACATGTATGATGTTCAAGGGGTATGATAGAGTTCAAAGCAACTTTCAGCACAGAGGCTAGGTTTGCCTGGGCAAGCTTTGCAGTAGAGAGATGTTCGTTTTCGAGCACCATGGGTAGCGTCACTACAATACTCGCACTCTTTCATTTTCCCCCGTTTAGGAAAGTGGCCTAGCTCTAGGTTGAATCTCTCAGACGATGACTGAGTACGCTTTCTTCGTCGGCCGAGACGAGGACGAGGAGGAGCTGCAGCGAGATGGGATGACACAAGGGCTTCTACCAGACTCTGCCGGAATTGAAGATGAGTGCATGGGGTTGCTGTGTGTGCGCAGTATAGGAAGTAGCTATTGACTATAGTGACTTCGAATAGCCAAAAGAACAGCTTTCTCCACCATTTCACACTTTTTCTGATGAAGGAATAGTACACTGTGTACTGGTCGGCTTTATCTACCCCATTCATCGAACGATTATAGTCATCCACTACTTTTGGCTTCACGCTAGCACGTCTCGTTGCTACAGATGTAACTGTAGTAGGCTTAGCACAGCTCTCTGTGCTAACCATAATAACTGGCTTCTTTTTTTTAGCTGCTCTCCATCCAAGTGCTAAAAGCCGATTGCTACGAAATGCCATAATCTCGTCATTAGCCAAGCGAAAAGATGGTGATCTTATCGTATCAGGCAAATCAATCCGGTTCTTCATGGCTGTCCCAATGAAACCAGTGTCATGTTGCTCTAGTGTCATAGCCAGTGGCAAGCTGGTGTAATATCTATCGGTTATGACCGTGTGCCCTTTGTCTAGATATGGCTCTAAAAGGTGGAGCACTATGCGCGCTGGCTGGGGGAGAAGACAATAAGCAACATCGGCTGTATCAAGTGTGTCTCTCCCAGTGTAGATGAGGGTGTTTAGGACATACCCGTTGGTGCTATCTGCAAGCGTGAACGCTTTTTATACCGTATTTGTTGGGCTTTGCTGGCATATACTGTTTAGCTGCAAACCGCCCACGAAAGCCCACCATAGTCTCATCAGCTGAAAGGTTCCGACTAGGAGAATACGCCTTTTGAAAATTGTAAATGAGCATATCGAGAACGTCTTTGACCTTGTTTATCTTCTTTCCAGGGTTTTGCGGATCGTCTCGACTCACATGGAGCATCCAGAAAATCTGCTCGAATCTATTTCTGGTAAACGCCTTGCTAAAAAATGGGATGTTTCCTGTCCAGGAAGAGCTCCAGTACGACTCAAGGGTAGGTAATTGGATCAGGCCCATGTTGAT
>CASHTH010002507.1:0-28465 GCA_030341885.1 Geodia barretti | reverse complement strand
CATCGGCTGGATGTGACCATTATCTGGCGGTATTTAGCGTGTCAGGTGTTGTGATATCGGCCGTTGGGTGTATGACTATCTGTAAATTCAGTAACTAACACACAAAATGACAGGTTTACTCCAATTACACCGTCTCCTGGGACAGTTTTGCACTTGCAGAACTTGACAGAAGTTGCTAAATATTGTTCTGCATTCGTGTTTGCATGGTTTTCTGTGGTCTGCAGCACACAGCCTTGTTTATACATTATGATAAAGAGAATCGAAACAATTTTTAAGTTCATAATAGGTAATTCATTCAGAGCAGGTATTAAAAAACAGATATGAAATTCGTAGTCACACGAATGTGAGCCATTGTTGAGGGTTGTCGGTGATCATGGAGGAGATGATATCTTCACTGATTCCTCTGTCCTTCATCTTTGGCACCACATTCTCCAGCAGATGACCATATCCGTGACCTCCATAGGCCACCTGGGACAAGAAAAACCTAATCTCAACATTCTGAGTCTATTGAAGCAAGATCTCCTACCAGTCTGTGTTTGGTATGGATGTCATGAGAGAGCATTACTTTGTGACTGAATCCTGCCTCAACTAGCTTCTTGACCCACTGCACTCGCTGAGCGTCACTCGGCATGGTCACCTCCTTACTATACTGTAAATCAGAAGAACATTTGTCTGCTTAACAGCACCAGGAAAGCGAGGAACTAAGGCATAGTTAGTGACTGAGAAACAAGACTAGTGCACAAATCACTGAGTTATTTACCGCTAGCTGTCATGCACCCCACACCTGTTTATCTAAGCCAGAGATATATAATATAATATAAACATCATACAACCTAGGTTGCTGTACATAATATTGATATAAACTCCAGGCGTAAAATCAGATCACCTGATAGTGGGAGGTCTCAATTCCAAAGAGGTTGTACTCGAGGTAGCATCCTCTCCTGGCCAGAGTCAGGAGGGCCTCCTCGCTGAAGACTGTTCTGTCCAGGTGAGACATGACAGTCCGAGACAGGTCCGCTCCTGCCCCCTCCAACACATCCAGGATGGCACTTGGAGATTCCTGGTCTCTCCCAGGGTGGATAATGAGGGGTGCCCCTGTATAAGGAATACAACAATGTAATTAGTGTATATACCTAACTAAAATTTGCACATAATAATGATAATATGGCAGCTGTGACTCAAAACAGATATAGTAAATCGCATGAGTAGTAAGTTCTTCTGAATATCATTGGCCATTGCTCATGTTGGCCTACTCTGCCAAATTGCATGCAGGAACTTGTCCTTTGGGGCGAAAGCGGAAAACTATGCCTCCAGTGTTGTGAGCTCTTTCATAATGACCTAGTAGCTACTAGCTATCTGTCACCAAAGCAGGCCTTGCATGGACTGTACATTATATAAAAGCAAGGTGGCTGGACATAATACCCGTAATCTCTATTGCTATATAATACCAGTGATCTGCTGGGCCTTGGCAGAGGCTTGCAGAGACCTCTTCTCAAAGTCAGTCATGGGGTAGGACACGCCCACCTCTCCAATCACCCCACACCTCACTCCAGTCCCCTCCACACCCTCACTCACCTCCCTCACCATCACATCACACAACTGAGAGGAGAGATAAGAGGGACAATGGAATTCTGTCTGTATTTTGTGCTTACAACAGTGAGTAAAACACACAGTGGCCGCCTGTGCACATCATGCCGCGCATGCACACACACAATAGCTAGCAGAGGACCTAAAAAGTTGTAATATACCAGACCCTCCCCTCTTTCTATATTGGTTCTGAGTCTCAAAAGTGATCACCTGACCTCTTGTACTGATAAGAGTTTGGCATCTGGAGCTACAAATGAGTCAACATAGTAGCTGGTCCCAGTGATGATATTGACACCTGACTCCTTGGAGATACGTGGCAGGTGCTCTGGACACTGTAATGGATCGTAAATCACATCGCTAAAATACGCATATACACACACACTGCGCATAAAGAGTGTTCTGAGGCACAGAATTACTATTTGCAGACCCTCTATATACACCATAGGCCACCTCTGAAATGTGATGATCATTTCGCTTACAGGAGGTTACGTAATGGTTTAAAGAGGATCCCTGGGGTTTACCACACAGCTGTCATCATTGTAGATGGTACGTCAGAGACAACTGCAGTTACTGCGGTGTGCACCACATTACACAATTGCAAGGTATGTACGATCTTACTGTTCTCATTCCAATGGAGGTGACGTCAACTATAGTACTGCCGCCAGCTCCTTTAAACAGCTTCAGTTCCTCAATAGTCTGCTCCACGTTCTCAATGGTGAGGTTCTCATGTACACCATAACTGATAGAGCCAGATAAATCAGCGAAGGTAACGTCATGATAATAGTGGCAAGTGTGCAGGCACATTTATATTCCCCTAAAGTCTGGCACCAGTTACATAGCTAGACACCCACATTCTGCCATCCTGGTAATTCAATTGCCTCTAGACTCTAGAGCAGACATCAATCGTGGAACATAGCATTTCTCACAAACAAACACAAGCCTTCGAGCACCATGCAGGACATGACTCTCAATGCAACCTGCACACAGCAGTAGATTGTATAGTGAATGCAGGACTGCATGATTTGTATAAATTATAATTATATAGCATCAATCAAACAGCCATAAATCAATAAACGCATGAGTGTTATGTGGTTATGATTTTCACTAAGGTGTCAAACCAGCCTCAAATAGTGAAATGATCAAACATGAATATTCGCGGCCAAACACTTTGAAGCAAAAATAAACAAAAGGGAAAGGGAATTTTATAGCACGTAGGTTTACTTATGCAACGAAGATTGCCTGCATACGGGAACTGGCGTATCTTGCCGAGGTTTTCTATCTCCAGCTTCAGCCCCGCCAACTCGTCAGCGCTGCAGCCGCCGGAGCTGGAGCCGTATCCCGGACCCATGGTAGCACCCGTGAAGTCCAGCAGAAGATGCTCGTGGGGTAGAGTCACTCCTAGCTGGCCGGGCTCCATCGGACCCAACACTGCATGGTCACGTCTGGTCATAGCTGCGTTTTGTTTGTCTTTGGTGCGTCTTACCTGTCAGAACCCTTCCTTTCAACCCCTCCATTTTATGTACGTCGACCTGGCCGTGGTTTTGCGTAGATGATTAGACGCGCTTCGACGGCGAGTTTCGTGGAGCCACGCCTTTATGGAACGCCTTCTCAATCCGCGCGCGGGAGTTAGATCGACGATTCCTGCATCTCAGACCAATCAGATTGCAGGATTTTCACGTCACGTAAATCGCCCACGCTTTTCGGTTGTCGCGGGGAACGTGATTTGTCTTCTTGCCAATATTCCTTCAAAGTTTGATCATGAGAGTGGATTGGAAATTGCCATCTTATACACAATGAAGGTATAATACTACTGCAAAGGGAGTCACACGAATGTGAGCCATTGTTGAGGGTTGTCGGTGATCATGGAGGTGATGATATCTTCACTGATTCCTCTGTCCTTCATCTTGGGCACCACATTCTCCAGCAGATGACCATATCCGTGACCTCCATAGGCCACCTGAGGACAAGAAAAGCCTAATGTCAGCATTCTGAGTCTACTAAAGTTAGATCACCTACCAGTCTGTGTTTGGTGTGGATGTCATGAGAGAGCATTACTCTGTGACTGAATCCTGCCTCAACTAGCTTCTTGACCCACTGCACTCGCTGAGCATCACTCGGCATGTCCACCTCCTTAGCAAACTGCATAATGATGAGTCATAGGCCATGTTTCTCCCTCTCTTTCTGAATTTAACACTCAAACATTCTTTAGCCTAGCTATATACTATTATAGTTGTGAGATCGGGAGAGAGATGCGTGGATTAAACTGAAGTAACTCGCCCTGGAATGAAAGGCACTCTACTGAAGAAAGCATCAGTGCCAGCACTTACACGCTTATACAAACATTGTTTACAAGGAGAAACCTCCATAAAAGGATACTTCTCTATCTTACTTGATGTCCCTTGCTCAAATACATTATTATGCACAGAAGATTTGATCCTAATGTTTCTTCTGCATATATATGTACCGGATAGTGGGAGGTCTCAATTCCAAAGAGGTCGTACTCGAGGTAGCATCCTCTCCTGGCCAGAGTCAGGAGGGCCTCCTCGCTGAAGACTGTTCTGTCCAGGTGAGACATGACAGTCCGAGACAGGTCCGCCCCTGCCCCCTCCAACACATCCAGGATCGCACTTGGAGATTCCTGGCTTCTCCCAGGGTGGATAATGAGGGGTGCCCCTGCATTAGAAATACAATCAGACCTTACTGAAAGCTGTATACAAAGGTGGTCTTACTAGAAAGATTGTCTCATTAAGGAGGTCTAAATCAATGGTACAAGCATCATTTCCGCACCCTTTGCCACGCCCACTTATGCTCGTCACAAACAAAATACTATAACACACAAATATTATATTATACACAGAAATAGAGACTACAAGGTGGGCTAACTTATACTCAGTATGGAGGCAAAATGCAGTAACGAGAAGACTGCAAATCTTGAAGTCCCCTTATGATATGGTGGAATAAGAAAAGAGGTTCCGCTCAAAGTGAGACACCTGACATAAGCCAAACAGGCAGTTTGAAGTCATAGAGGTCTGCCTACTTTTGTACTGGAGCCTACTAGTAATACAGCCAAATCTCCTGACATTTATCAAGGCTCATAGAATCAACTAGCAGATGGCGCCAAAAGCCAAAGAAACACAGCATTCCAGACCCCCCAAATTTTTTTTGCACTGGGCCCCACTATTTAAACACAATTGAACCAAGAGGTGACAGTCAGGTGCATAGCCTGCAGAACATTATGATAAAGAACTGCGGTATTGTTGTGGTGGTTACAGTAGGGTTTAACTAAGCTTCTTCATGACACAGTGCGCACAAGATTGGTGGGAGAGCTTCTTACGTTTTTGCCTCCATGTTGTTGAGCTAAGCATCTACATTTGCCAGACCTTCGCTCCCTATATAGAGAAATGGGCAGTTTCCTTCTCTTTACCTGAACATGCTCGTCCCTGCACCCTGTTGTCAGGGGAACCTTAGCTACCCCACTGGGAATGTTGATTCAGTAGAGCCCACAGGGCCACCATAAGTGGGCATAAAATAGTGCGGCTGATCATTGGATTAGGTATATTATACATACATACTTGAGATACTGGATGCATTCTCCCTCCCCACAAGTCAGAGCAAGGGTCCTCTCTCATCATGGCTTATGCTGCACTCTAGCTAGACATACCAGTCACCTGCTGGAGTCAATTCTCATACGTGCGTCTGTGCAGGCATGCGTCAGTCAGAAGCGCTCACATGAACCGCCAAAGAATTCCAATAAGTGTGCAGGTGAAGTAAGAAACGGGACAGTGAGCTCCAGATGCCTGTTGTTTTCGTATCTGGCGCCATTCATTACTGAGTGCGTGAAGCGCTAGCCTTGCTGTGCAGGTAACTAGAATAGATTACTGGCATGAGTTTCAGTGGTTTTGTGGCATGAATTTTAGAATCACGTGAAGCATTGCAGTATGGACACTGCTGTCTATAAAAAAAAATCAGAAATATTGTGCATCGAGACAACTAGGTTGGTTAACTTCGCTCGGTAAGTATACATTCCCTTTGAAGCATGGCTATACTCCGTCAAAATCTCTTTCTGTAAGTTTTGCCAGTGTAAAGATCAGTTAGCTGGAAATGTGTAAACCACTCGAACGACAAGACGGAACTCCCCCGGAAAATCTGGATCTGGTCTGGTTCTCAAAATTCCGAGAGCCTTCCCGTAGCCAAGAATTTGACTGTAGACGTCAAAGTCAATTGAACACTCCATCAACTGGCACTTGGCGAAATGGACTCGCACTTTGGACCTGCAAGACGACAGGGCTCTGGTCGCACACATTAAGAGTGTGATATCCGTATGCCATATAATCCCCTGTGCTAACCGGTACTCCATCAACCCCTCCATATGTGCCGTGAACAATCTGGTCTTTTGTGAAAGTCACGAGGTAGCCTCCGATTTGAGCGTCACGACATGCTGTACGAGTGTTTCCAGTTTGAATCCAGCTGTTGTAGACTATCTCATAGCGAACGCCTTCGTGAAAACGAAACAGATTCATTTTTGCATTCTCAAGAAAGTATTCGTTTTGCTCATTTGGTTGGGACTCGGAAAAATCGAGACCGTACGTTTCATTGTAGAATTTTACGGCATCGTCAAAAACGTGTTGAATGTCAGCATCTCTGAAGCCCAGGTCGGTCTTGAAAAAGGTCTGCTCTGGGTCACTGATGAGCCTCTCAGTACCAATTCTCTGGTCTATCACTGCAACAAACGTGGCAGTAAAGTCAGGGACAGAAATCATGGTGGCAACAACAGAGTGAGACTGGAAATTGCAGGCTGAATACGGCAACGAGAAGACTGCAAATCTTGAAATCCATTATTTCCATCTCAATATATGGAAGAATCCTAATTCAGCACAAGAGTTAGTTAAGACACGAAAAGTCTTAACATGAACACCGCGTATGAGCTCACACACACGCACACCTGAACAGTTTAGCTCAGGCTATTTTTATACCCAACCTAGTAAACCACATCAAAAGACCGTTTTATCAAAGGCCTTATTCATACAATCACAAAAGTCAACCAGCAGATGGTTGACTTTCCTCCACAAAAAGGTCACGGAGCCATTTCCTCTGCCACACTATTGCTGCTCATCATCAGTTTTACCCTAAACCCTGTTGTCAGGGGAACTTGTGCCCCAAGGGCCAAGGCATTGGGAATGTTGATTCAGTGTGGCCCACAGGGACTTCTGTAAGTGCTGATAAAATTGTGAGGTTGATGGTTGGATTACATTGCATTCTTCTTCCCCACCAGTTGAACAATAGACTTGCTCCAATCCCATAGTGGCTCTAAAGACCTTTTTCATCTTGTCCACTGGGAGTTCATATTTGGACTGTGTCTACATACTGAAGCCTGTATCACAATCAGGCTGGTTGATACGCTAGAGCCTCTGTATGTGTCAGCAGGCTACAAGGCAGGGGCAAACCACACAATTACCACTATACCCTGGACTGGCAGTCCAACTCTTTAAGAGCTGCCCTGAGTGGCGATTTTAACCGATGACACTCTGCTGCCGTATAGACCAGCTGAGCTCCCATGACTCCGCGCGCATTTATGGGACTCTGCCAGAACAAGCTCTCTTCTATGACCCTTTTGTTGCTTCCAGCAGGTGGGAATAGATCAGTGTACATATCCTGGATGAAACTGCAAGGATGTTATATGCTATCAGTTGCATGTATATACCCAAGTCTGGCTTTAGGAAGGTCTTAGTAAAGAGTCAGAGCACCAATGCATTATGGCAGCCTAATTGCCCACCCTCCATCCCTCCTTCTTCTCCTCTGTTTTGAAGTACTCTCTGTCTACCCCCAATAAAGTATATAAAACTGCACCTACACACTAGAAGGCATCTGACTCCCCACGCTGGGGTCAGGGGGAGAAAACGTGACATGGCTATTGCTTGTAATGTGGAGCTCATTCACACATTGGTCTGTGCATTCATTTGCACGGTTTGCATCCGCGCACTTCTTGGTCTGGACCTTGGAAAACTCACTGCTAGTCATGTTACTGTCGAATATTATGCAGAAGAATTGTTACGCATCAACGTTTTCCTTTTACTCTAGCTATATAGAGATAAAATACCAGTGATCTGCTGGGCCTTGGCAGAGGCTTGCAGAGACCTCTTCTCAAAGTCAGTCATGGGGTAAGACACGCCCACCTCTCCAATCACCCCACACCTCACTCCAGTCCCCTCCACACCCTCACTCACCTCCCTCACCATCACATCACACAACTGAGGGGTGAGAACATTAGGATATTAACCCTCTGAGAACGTGTTTTTTCTTGCAAATATCCGTCCCAAGGTAAATGTGCACATTCATGTATATAATATAGTAACCTCACGCTACACTTTTGGTAGTTGATCAGGCTTCATGTAATATACTAACAGATCCACTGACCTCTTGTACTGACAAGAGTTTGGCATCTGGAGGTACAAATGCATCAACATAGTAGCTGGTCCCCACGATGATATTGACACCTGACTCCTTGGAGATACGTGGCAGGTGCTCCGTACTCTGCAGTGAGAAGTTTATCACACAAATTATAGATCACCAACAGGCAAATACCATTATAACGAATGCAACACAACGCACGCGAGTAGTTAATTTCTTTGCCGTGCGTATTTACATCACACACAACATTACGGCGTGTGTAGTTACGACTACGAAATACGGTTAGCGATATTTGCCCAGGGACTCCACTTAGGCTGGAACTTGATGTGAGCAATGTGGCAGTATATAAGGGGTAAATTTAAATTGCATTCTTGCACTCTACCCTATTTTTTCGTTCTATCTTTAGTATGTATATTCAGCCTTTACGTACTCACACATTCCTTTTAATTGAATGTGGGAGTATAATAACGAAACCTAATTGCACATTTCTAAATTTAGCCCTTCTGACACTAAATATATGCCTGGAAAAAAGCATATAATGGTCTATGGTGTGTACCAAAAGAAAATAAAAGCTGACACGAAGGAAAATTACAGAAAACTCTAGCGACACGGTACTGCAAGATATACAGCAGTTCTCACTCGTCTTATTCCAATAGAGGTAACATCGACTATGGTACTACCACCGGCAGCCTTGAACAGTTTCAGTTCTTTAGTGGTCTGATCAACATTGTCAATGGTGAGGTTTTCACGTACACTGTACCTGTGGGCCACAGTAGACAGCCAACAGACATCAGGACACTAAGTACACAATAACTGTATTTAGGTTGAAATATTAGGTGGCTAAGTGCGCAAATTTGTAAAATATTAAGTGTAAACACAAGGCAAGTGCTCAAACAATTCAACGACACCCAGGACAAAACTTAAAAAAATAGCTGACTCAACGCATTGTGATACCCGATGAGTGCTGAGCTACCAGGGAGGGGGCACTCAGCAGGCTGTGCTCCAACGGACATCACAGCTGTTTATACAGTGTTTGTGACGGGGTCAGTACGACATACGGGAACTGGCGTATCTTGCCAAGGTTCTGCATCTCAAGCTTCAGCATCGCCAGCTCGTCAGCCCTGCAGTAGCCAGGGTCCATGGTTGCATCCGTGAAGTCCAGCAGGAGATGCTCGTGAGGGAGAGTCACTCCTAGCTGGCCGGGCTCCATCGGACCCAACACTGCCCACAAAAAAGGAGACAATAGCTAAATAGACCACGACTAGCTACTGTAGCCGGGCCCATGACGCCCTGTTACTGCGTTCGTCCGATGTATATACCTGTCAGAACCTTTCCTTTCACATCCTCCATCATGCAAGTGCGTTCCTCAAACCTGTCTCTCCCTTGAGCTCTCCAGCCGGCCAGACTAGACAGTGCGCGCTGCGCAGCGCAGGTCCCCCACGTGGGTGCTCATCAATTAGAGAACTCCAACCCGAGCCCTGCCAAGATCAAAGCCAAGATAGTGCGTTGTTTTGGCTATTGCCAGCCATTCAAGTCTTCGTTCTGTGTCTTCTAATCCGCTTTTAGCGGTGAGTCTTATACCCAAACACTCATATCCTCGTAAATATGTATAATAGCGACTTTGAAACACAATGAGTGCTCGTTCTTTCCGTTTGACGACAGGGACAGCGTGGTTGTGTCTACGCTAGTTGATCCAGGGAAGGACAACCCGTCATGAAGTGCCCACAGCTGTCTCCGACCCTCGTATGTCTCCTACTCTTGATTCCCCTCTGCTATACTGCTTCTGGGACCACTCTCAAGAACGTGAATACTGTCAGCGACTACAAAGCTTGAAGAAGGTCCTCAAGACGAGAACAAACGTGCTGGTACTGTTTGCAAACGGAGAGAAAAACGCAGAGAGCATTCTGCCACTCTTTGACAAAGTTGCTCACGAAGTTCGCGGACAGGGGACTCTGTTGTTTGTCGACTGTAAGACCAAGGACGGGAAGAAGCTGTGTCGCAATCTCAAAGTCTCTCCGGCAATGTATGAACTGAAGCACTACAAAGACGGAGTCTTCCACAAGGACTACGACCGTCTACTCCAAGAGAAATCGATGGTCAGCTTCATGCAGAACCCCGCGGCCGAACCTCCGTGGTCTGAAGACCCCACCTCGGAGGACGTGAGGCACATTGAGGGGCCGAGCGACTTTGAGAAGCTACTCCGGAAAGAGAAGAAGCCCGTTCTGACAATGTTCTACGCTCCTTGGTGCGGACACTGCAAGAGACTAAAACCAGAGTTTGCCGAGGCCGCGACTGAGCTAAAACGAGAGGCTGTTCTAGCGGGTATGGACGTGGACACACCGGATGCTTACGGTGTTCGCCAAGCTCTGAACATTACCGGCTTCCCGACCCTCATCTATTTCCAGAACGGTGCAAAGATTCACGATTACGCCGGGGGAAGGGACAAGGCGGGGATAATCGAGTGGATGCGCAATCCTCGCCCGGCAGACGAGATGCCACCCCCGCCCGACGCCGAGCCGGCCTGGAGCGAGACGGAGAGCGACGTCGTCCACCTCACGACCGACACTTTCGATCAGTTTATCGCAGACAATCCCTCTGTCCTGGTGATGTTCTACGCCCCGTGGTGTGGCCACTGTAAGGCAATGAAACCAGAATACGCTGAAGCCGCGGCCACTCTCAAAGGAGACGCCGTATCGGGTGTGTTAGCAGCCATCGATGCGACAGCAGAAACTGCACTGGGAGAGAGATACGGAGTGAAGGGCTACCCGTCCATCAAGTACTTTGGAGGTGGGCAGTTGAGGTATGACTATGGGTACGGACGAACCAAGGACGACCTTGTTGAATTTATGATGGAGCCCAAGGCCCCGCCCCCTCCCGAGAAAGATTGGACTGAGATTGAGAGTGAGGTATGTATCCTGTGTGTGTATGGGTGCAGTCATATTTGAAGGGGTCAGAGTCAGCATGGGCCAACCCTCAATATACAACTCTTGCCGGTTTTCCTTCAAATATTATGTCCTAAATGTTCTTATAGAACAAACCGGCACAGAGTTGTAAATTGGGGGTTGGCCCACTCTGGCTCTGACCCCTTCATTTATAGTACAGTGTACCCTTGTGTACATAGTCACGTTGGGGGCCAACTTAGCATTAAAATTCTGGTCTCTGGTTTTGGTGTTACAGATAGCCCACCTGACTGAGGAAGACTTCAAGCCGTTCCTCAAAAAGAAGAAGCATGCTCTTGTCATGTTCTATGCCCCGTGGTGTGGCCACTGCAAGGCCGCCAAACCAGAGTACACGAGTGCCGCAGAGCAGTTTGCAGACGACAAGAAAGTGTCGTTTGCTGCCGTCGACTGCACGTTGTACCAATCCCTGTGTACCCTGCACCAAGTCACGGGATTTCCAACCTTCAAGTACTTCAACTTTGGGAAGAAGGATTTCCGCTACAATGGAGGCCGGACTGAGCCCGATTTTGTGGAGTTCATGTCCAATCCGACCTCTGCTCGCGACGAACTTTAGAACACCTCTTGTCAAATTTTCCCTCAGTGTAGGTTATAATGACTGCAAATACGCTATACCAATCATACGGAAATCATAATAATATTGATTTATGTTCTTACTTGTGTTATGTTCTTACTTGTGCCTAAAAGATGTTCTGAGAATTGTCATAATAATTATGCGCAAAGCACCACGCCACCATTGAAAAACGCCATTTATACTGTGCCTGTATTGTCATTTTGATGGTTAGTAAATAGACAGACATTCACAAGCGCATTGAAAGGTGAAGTTCAAAATGTATTTGTGGCGTCTTTCGCTAGGCCCAGTGCTATCCCAAGAAGAGAACACCAATCAGGCACACGACAATTGGAACAAGGTAAATGGCCGCTGATATCACTGAACCTGGAATGTAATCACTGAAACATTCATGATTTAAAAATGAATTTATATACCTGATGAAGGAGAGGGGGTCATTGAATCTGGAGTAGGAGATGGGGGTCATTGAATCTGGAGTAGGAGAGGGGGTCATTGAATCTGGAATAGGAGAGGGGGTCATTGAATCTGGAGTAGGAGAGGGGGTCATTGAATCTGGAGTAGGAGAGGGGGTCATTGAATCTGGAATAGGAGAGGGGGTCATTGAATCTGGGGTAGGAAAGGGGGTCATTGAATCTGGAGTAGGAGATGGGGTCATCAAATATGCGGTTGAAGAGGGTGCCATTAGGGCTGAAGATGATACCATGTAGGACGAAGAGGTAGGAGTCACTGGATCTGAACAGTTATAGAAACAATAATCATAAGCCAATGGACCTGCCTGGGAAAAGGCATACGGTCTAACGGACACTCGCAAACCCCTTCCATTTTCCTGACACAAAGATCTATTTTCCCCCATGCTATATACACATTTTTGGCGAGTGAATGTGAGCAGTTCAATTTTTCACGCTTATAATTATAATATTATATAATATATACCTAGAACATTACGGTGTGCGGACACACTCACATAATATTATCCACATGAGGTATAATAAAGCCTGTTTCCTGAAGGTTTTGCTCACAATGTGGAATTTGAGGGAATATGTGTGCCAAATTGAGAAACTCATGTTAATGAAAACTTACTTACACTCTTGCACTTGGCACTGTTCCTATCTCAGTACATTTAGCCCTTATGGACTGTCACATTTACTTTTAACAAAGCAGAAAAGTAACAGCAATCACGCCTCAAAAATAATTATTACAACATGCAAAAGACTTGCCGTGTAATGTATATACTTACCAATGCTAACATTGACTTGTCCAATCTCATTGTATTGAGGTGTAGTTACATTGACCAGGTAGGTCCCGGCATCACCCTCTGTAGCATTGTCAACTATCAGATATGTCTCCAGACTGTAGAGTGATGAACCAACACACTCTGTGATTATACGACGAGTTATTACGTATGTGCGAACACGGTTACTCCGGATCCTTGGAGTATCGGGATGAGTATCATTCACACAGCTGCCCTAGAGTATGACACAAAAAACACGCCTCTCAAAATAAATTCGTAACCTTCACCACAACATTGGACATTGCAGTGGAAAGCTACTGTGCAACATTAATACTTCAAACATTAACTATGAGTAGTGACAAAGAGGGTATATGTATACCATGCATAAATGATGAATGATGCTCGAGAGTTAAACATACCTCATCACAAAAGGGATCCTCTCTTATGTGTTGATGGTATGCAACTGTGCCATGATGCCATGACACTATGACAGAAGGTGTACTGGATAGAATCTCTGCACGAATCACAATCTTCTCATTAGGTTCAACAATAAGAGGGGAGGAAGTAATCTCAGCAACCACTGGAGGTTCATTTGAGGCACCTGTAGAAGGAGTTAAACATATTTGCTTTGGTTATATATACCTAGGCCCCAGACAATAGTAATACCAACTAACCCCTTGTTGCAATTAATCGGACGAAGCTCACATCCCTGCAGTTATCAGTCTCAACGATACATGTAAGATAGGCATCTTTGAAAACCCAGTTGATGTTACGGAGTCCAAGGCAGGCTGGTTCTGAAAATCCACACTCTGTTGCCTATGAAGACACATGGTCATTGTTGACACGAATAAGGAATAAGTATGTCTCACAGTTGGTAGAGTCAGGGAGGTCTCCAGATTCAAGTTCTGAGCATCACATGTGCTCTGAAAAACTGGAGTGTTGTTATCATCCAGAGATAAACAAGTCTCAATGGTCCTGTTTACGTCGGCTATCCTCACACACCAAGTCACGTCCCCCCGACCAAAATTCGTGCAAGATGACTGACACCTTACAGTCGCAATAGCTGGTGAAAACAGCGAAGCAACCGCGAAAGTGTCAGTAGCTGCAAATGAAAAGCTCTAACTGGACAACAAGCTCAGAGGCAGCTACAGTACACTAACCTTCGCTGAAGATGCCGTGATTTGATCTTGTTTCATTCCTAAACTGCACTCCTTCCTCACGGGAATGGGAACAGACTGCTGCAATAACATCTTCCAGAGGACTGGGAGTGCAGTCTACCGCTGGATCTAGGGTAGGAGTGGGAGCCAAACTTACTTCCCTTCCATTTTCTTGACCACAAACAACAACTGTACATAGCCGTATCACAAATGTATGGGAATTTAGGAAAACGTATGTCCCCCTCTACACTACATACTACAATACTTTGTAATGCAACACATTTTTGGCGAGCAAGTCATACACAAGCGGCTTAAAGTCGGGTACAAAATGCCTTCCATTCAGACGACTAAGTTAGGCTGGGCTCACAATATGTCACATTGCCCTATCAGGCCGTGCTACGTCGCCGGGCCGCGAGGATAGATTCCATTTCTATCTTCCCAGCAGGACGCCATGCGGCACGGCAGAACAGGGCAATGCAACATATTGTGAACCTAGAGCCTTAGGGTCACCTTGCTTGCCACATCCTGCAACTTGTTCACATGAATAGTAAGAGTGGGTGAGAAAGAATAAAGGAAGTACTATAATTTTTTCTACATCCTATGTTCTACTACATCACTACACAACTTGGGAGCCCGTAGCTTGCTATTGCACATAGATTTCCTGAGCAAGTAAGCAAAATTGCATTGAAGAAATCACCCGTAAACTAAATACATTCACAAAATGCAACAGTGCTATTTTACCTACCGATGGTAACATTGACTTGTTCAGTCTCAGGCTCATTGTATTGAGGTGTAGTTACATTGACCAGGTAGGTCCCGGCATCACTCTCTGTAGCATTGTCAACTATCAGATATGTCTCCAGACTGTAGAGTGATGAACCAGCACACTCTGTGCTCATTGCACGAGCTGCAAGATATGTGCGAACACGGTTACTCCTTAGAATATCACTTCGAGGATCGTTATCTCTCACACAGCTGTCCTATAAGGGCACGAACAAAACTTGCATCACAAAAGACTATAAACACTGTGCCTCCGCACACTCACCAACACATTTAATTAAGTAATGTTGTGTTTGGAGCTACTGTGGAATATTTTACACAAAGCTGTAAAGGATCGCGAGAGGGTTTTGCTCACATTATTTTGACAATCGACATAGAGAGCTTTCAAGTTCATACACACAGTCATTCAACCAGATGAACATGAGATTGAGAGATAAGAGTTGATTATAAATAATATACACAAGTTCCTCTTGTGCATATTTTTTATAGTCAACTCTTATCTCTCAATCTCATGCACAGAAGAGCACAAGACAAGGAAACACTAAAGAACATCTAGTATCTCGTGCAGGTAGAGGAAGTGATGCAAGTGCAAAGGTAGTGGCGATATTCTATGGCCCATTTTATTATCGATCCATGTTGCCAGAAAGAGAACAGGGTAGTTGAATCCCTTGTATAAGTACTGGAAGAGCATGCAGCTATTGGTTCGGTCATACCTCATTACAAAAGGGATCCTCTCTGATGTGCTGATGGTATGAAACTGTGCCATGATGCCATGACACTGCGACTACAGATGCGCCAGATATTATCTCAGCACGAATTACAATCCGTTCATTGGGTTCAACCATTAGAGGGGATGAAGTAGTCTCGGTAACCACTGCTGGTTGATTAGGAATTGAAAATGCTGTAAAAAGAGAAATGATATTAATGTACTCAGACTAGCATAATAATATCACACTAACGAGGTCCAGTTAGTTGGGTGAAGCTCACATCCCTGCAGTAGTCTGTCTCAACGATACATGTGAGGTAGACATCTTTGAATATCCAGCTTGGTTTGGTAATTTCCAGACAACCAGAACTTGATCCACACTCGGATGTCTATAGGCTATTATGGTTATTGTGCAGAAGAATATAAAGTATGTCTCACAGTCGGCAGAGTCAAGGAGGTCTCCAGATTCAAGTTCTGAGCATCACATGCGCTCTGAAAAGCTGGAGTGTTATTATCATCCAGAGATACACAAGTCTCAATGGTCCTGTTTACGTCGGCTATCCTTACACACCAAGTCACGTCCTCCCGACCAAAATTCGTGCAAGACGACCGGCAATCCACCCGCCGTGAAACGTGTGGTCTATATTCTATCAGCCCCCAAAGGAAGAAATCAAATATACCTGCAACAGTGATACAAATTGCAGATCTGCCATAAAATCAGCACACTGGGTTAGGCTAACTGTCAGATCTGTCTAATACGCCGTGATCGGCTCTTGTTCTGCTCCTAAACAATGCGGCTTGCTCGGAAGAGGGGTCAAAGGCACGAACTGCTTCAGTGACATCGATCCAAAAATCTTCAGGACTAGCAGGACACGCCTGCGAGAGTCCTTCTACAGCTACTAGTAGCAACAACCACAATGACCGTAAAACTGCCTGTGGGAAGGCCATACTATGCTTTTGCATCATGGACTTGATCGTAGACAGCTCTGTCCCCAGGCGGCAGTCGCGTTTTATATTGTGCACGGAAAACAGCGAAGTCGTTCCAGTAATCAGTGTCAAAAATCGTACGCGCGCGCGGTCGATGAGGTCGGTCTACTTTACTGAGAGGTCGGTCCGCTTTACTATTAGAATTTAGAGGTCGGTCTACTTTACTAGTAGCGGTCGCTCAACTTCACGAAGAGGTCGGTCTATTTCACTTGAAGGTCGATCCGCTTTACTAGGAGGTCGGCCCACATTTTACTAGGAGGGCCGCCAATATGGGAGCAGCGGTGGTGGCAGGCACCGGGCCACTACACTTTCCGTCAGTCCTCGACCTCTACGCTCATCCGCTGCAAGTTTTTCTTGCGCCCGCCGTCACTCTAGTAAAGTGGACCGACCTAGTAAAGTAGACCGACACCTCATCGACCGCGCGTGCGCATCCGTCAGTACGTGAAGCGCAAATCTGCGCTATTTTCGCGCATGCGTAGGGATTTTTGAGAGGGTGGCGATATTATTTAGCTGATCTGAGCGGCTGTTGGGGGCAATATCAGTCACATTATGTCAAGACCGGGCTCTATAGTTACCTCTCTCGAGCACTATGGCAGAATGCAGGTCATCAGCATAAGGTAACTGCATTCCTTCAGATCCACGGCGCTGCTGTAGGTAGCCCCGTTTCGAATATCGAAAACGGGCAACCAATGAAAGCACAGACACCTTGGATCCAAAGGAATTACCAGGCTACACAGGCTGCTCAGTCTGGGCTAGGGCTAGGCTGTTCGCGTTCTCACTTGCTGCTGCCCCGATGGAACCACGTGTGCGAGTCTGTTTGCGCATGCGTGGCATTTGCGCAGGGCTGAGACCCGAGACAACGACATTTGCCCTCTCCCCTTTCCCTGACTCCCATAAAACACCCATTCAGTGTACTGGCCCTTCACCGCTCAGTCGTTGCACAGTGCACAATAATTATCGTTTCCGTTAACGGATGCAGTACAAAAGAATTTGCCGAGGATAATTTCGGCTGAAGGGTAAAGTGTAAGTGTTCTCCGTCATGCGTTAAATGTATGTATTTTTCTACACCGTCTAGCCACTGCAAGACCTTGTGCGACACCACATTGAGTCCTTTGATTTCATGTTGGAGAAGGGCATCAGCTATGCTGTCCAGGTATGGACTGTGTAGTATAATACAGCTGGTGTATAGTGCCCTAGTGATGGTGTTAGGAGCCCAACAGCTACCGCCACCAGGAATATGTGCATGGCTATATATTTGTTCCTTGTGTTCATATTGGTTGTGGTTTATACAGGACTGCCGACTATGGAGATGCTTGATCTCTGAGCAGGAAATCAGTTTTTCATTGAAGTGCGATGTTTGTGAACAACTATATATATAATTAATCAAGACACGTTTGTTCAATTAGGAATGTGCAGCTAGTATAGGGCTTCCGTACTAGTTACTCCCTGCCTTTGTAGTATGCTACTATTGGCAGGCGAAGCATCTTGTCATCTCAATAGCTTGATTTTTCCAAAGGCCAACGTACACGATGCAAACTTTGTTGTTGTGTGGGACACAAAAGTCTCATGTTATATACTTCAGTGTGTGGGAATGCAACATTGTTATTTGAGCTCAATATACATACCAACTCTTTGTGCGCAGTCTCTTGTGCATCACCTAATTTCAGGAATGAAAAGCACCAAAGTGCGACGACCCTTAGCACACTATGCGATGCGCAATATACTCGGTCACACTTTACATTTAATGACAGGATGCGCGTCTATAGGTCACCCCACTATTCCAGAGACCACGTCTACTCGCGGTCAGTCAAGATATTCCCCGCAGAGTGTCGCGAGGGTCCGCTCCATACAGCCAAACTGTCGCTCACTCTCAGCTGGAAGGTCGACGGAAGAAATGCGGCACACTAGACAAAAGTCGTGGACATGTCCACCTATCATGGTCAAGGTAATAAGGTCCTGTTTACATCTCTTACACGAGTGAGCGTTCTGTATGATTTTTAAGGAAACTTAGAATCAGGATATTGACAATAAATTGGTGTATGTATTACCGCGATTACAGGTAAAACGTAAGAGTAGCCCCATAAAAGTACCTAGTATCATAAAACAATGTTGAAAGGCAACAACAACTCTCTAATGCACCTTCATGATGTGATTGGTGCCCAGGCCTTCCATTTGATCTTTTGTCATTAATTACCCTTGTAGGTGGGAATTTGTTTCGTTACTGTAAGTCTGTTTCCTGCCTCCACATTCTAGCCCACTCCTGCTCCAAACATTGTTAGAGCAGTCACTGCAGAATGGCCAACTGACACCAGAAGAAATGTCCGACACCATGAAGAAAGAAGAGGTGGGCTCTTGTACCATTGTCATGTACATCACGTATACTTGAAATATAGACCAGTTGTGTAACGTGGCAGTAAAGAATTTTTGCTTTTTTACGGCTCATGTGTATCCACTGTTGTTTTGTGATATGACATTTGATAGTATGAATAAGGGCCAAATTGAGTAAACCCTGATAAAAAAATGGTTTCATTCACTGTTCTGCCATCTTGCAATAGTCCTTTTAGCCCAGTGGTTTGTATACAATTACGTATGATCGACCCTAGAAATGGAGGATATCGTTATCACGGACGAGAGGCTGATAGGATGCTGATAATGCAAGAAGAATTACGTGAGTGCGAATTAACTAAAGTATGGTCACAAAGTAGATACATAGGCCGACGAGGGAAGAGGAACTTCGGCCACGAATGGGTTTCTCCTGTATCTGGCCCTCCGTAGCACATAGTACCATTATGTGGCCATTCAGATAGTTGTGAATTGTGTGTACTCTGTACTCTATCATCTCCCATCTGCCCGCCGATGCCATATCTCGACCGTCGTGGTAGGACGGGGAGCTCTCTACACCGAGTATGGCGTTCCAGATACGGTGTGTGCAGGGAGAGGACCAGAGCAGCTCTGCTGGGTGACCTACTCCCTCTCCTTCCCTCTCAGCTCTACTCCTCCATCTTCCTTCTTTTACTCTCTCCCCTTTACTCTTTTCCCTGCGCCATCCGTTCATCTACCCAACCATCTCTACTCTCACTTCTCCATCCGTAACGTTTATTCCCACCCCTCTTCCTTCTCTGTACACTCCCTGGTTGGACACCTAACTCCCTCCTTCACTCAAGTTGGTCAACACTTGAGTGCTATACAAACACATACTACTACTATGCAGACAGAAAACATGGTTCACCTTTGTCCTGTAACGCTATAGTCCATAATTACTGAAGGAGTGTGTGATACACTGGCACAAGGGCTGATGACGCTAGAGGCGACGGGCGGACAGAGTGCTCTGTGAAGCTGTCTCTTTCTTTCTGAGGCTCAGCATACTAACTAGAGTCGGCATGCAACATAGTATGAAATTTTATCTTAACTGGCCACGTACGTACATGAGAACTCCAGGTATACACACATGACTGGGAACGACTGCTGTCGGGAGTCAAACTCTGGCGTCGTGACAGGATGTCCCTAAAACTACTGAAAACGGGGAAACTACAACAGCGGGGAGTAATAGCTGGTCTTCCTTGTGACCGCATGGGTTGTGTCATCCTCATAAAGCAAAAATCAGCCTATCTTGTTTTTTAGACTAGTCGATGTTGTTTGTCTTTCTTTGTTCGAGACTCTGACCCTGCACTATCTAACCGATGGAAGTATCGTGACTCAGTTCTCCAAGAACAAGAGATGTTTTTTGTCCCTCTGCGTCTACATCTGAGGTGGGTTTATACTGCCGTGTTGGTCTTGTTGGTCAAGAAAAAGGTTAGTGAAGTGTTGTGAAGCACCTACGTGGAGTTTTCGTAGTAACAAAGGCATAAACGATACTCATAACTCATGTGTGAGCCTTCCACTTTCCTCTGCACGATCACACTGATGTTATGTAACACGTTTCACCCTGTCAGTGCCACGAAAATGTTATACGTAATTGGCAAAGCATACGTATTTGCATGCACTGCACAGTGCACAGTTCATGTGGCAATGACGTGAGAGGAAGGTTGTATCGTACAAGTGTCTCTATTTGGCTCCAGGCTCTGCTTGTCAACTACTGACCAACACATCTGCAAGGAACTGATGAAGAACAACACAACAACACTTCTTGAAAGGGTATGACGTCATTAATTGCAACAGTACAGTATAGGTAGTAGGTGCAGTGACATTGAAAACAAGACTTGGATATATATGTATCCTTTCCCGTAATTCAGCAGTATTAGCATATTTTATAGTCCTGTGATGTTACCTTACGTTCTGTGGAGTAGAGTATGTAGAGTATAGTCATCATGATTTTGGTTAATGATGATTAAAGAGACGGGCGGACTGCAGTCAGTCATGTCGATTGACGATCGTCTCTGTGAACTGAAACATACAACACTATAGAACATTTACTATGCAAAGTGAGGTGTATTGTACTTGTTGTCTGCCATATTAACGGTATTGTGCTTTGTCTGAGATTTTATCCCTGCCTGCTGGGTGGGTGAGTGCTCTTCGTCAATGGCAAGAAAGTAGTAGTTGAATGAAACAGTTATTGTCTGTGTTCCCTGCCGTTGCCTGGCCGGCTTTGCCCTGATACATACCTCATGCTGTGACTACAGTACAGCACTCTCTTGCTCTGTGTATATACTATGGCAGGTACTGACTGTTGCTGTGCTGTGTCAGATGTGTGACGGCCCACACTTCGCGGACGGCATGGAAGATGGTGCTGCTGAACCAGAAGACTGCCTGAGTTTGGTTCATAGGTCAAGGTTCAGGATCTCAGGCCGAGCCTGCCCGACTGTGGTCCCGCATGACATCATCACTAACAACTCCTCAAGTAACCCATGGTTTCTGTATACAAATTGTCATCTATAGAAGTGCGTTTTCGAGCAGACGTGAGCAGTTCAATTTTCGTCTATTACTGCAGTACGTACTCTGCTGTGACGACAGAGCGAAATGCAATGCATTTTGTTTGTCAGTGAAATGGCTGTGTGTGCAAATAACGTTCTCCAAAGAGCCTGCATGTGATAATAGCTATAATCTGCCCACTTGTGGGCTTGTCTTAGAGTTTAGTTGGAACTGAGTGACAACGCGTACACATGCAATGCACCACACAGCGCCCGGCATGCGCAGTAGCAATCTGACCACGTGCATGCTGACGTGTCATTCGTGAGCAGAGAGAAGTGAGCGTGCAGATCTTCCTGCATACCCACCTCCCACCTCTGTGCATAGTGTAGGCAGCCCTGATTCTCGTTGGCTGGCTTCAGTCCTGACCTAGGGGGCCTTCATCAAGACCCCCCAAAACAGGCAGATTGTGCGCACAAGAGAAAAACTGCATTCTCTGACACCACCAGAATAGTTTACCTTACCAAAAGTATAATGAGCAGTTTGCTATGTGAAGTTTTGTCTATAGAGTATAATTTGTCTTAGGGAATTGGTTGTTGTTAGTTCATTGGACGGAACGTCGACAAGTTCAACCTACTGATGATGTCCACTTTATGCCCCTTTCTATAGAAGGGGCACCCACCATACTAACTAATTGTGTGTGTTCGTCCTCAGATTCATGGCGAGGAAACTGGATGCCTTTGCCGGTGGGAGTGTAGGGATCGGAGGGGCACCCTGACTCCCCATGCCACCCGGGAGATCCTGTGGGGGAGAGGACATTTCTCCCTCATGGTCATCAAAGGTATGCCTGGCAGGGCATGTCTTGCACTGTATGCCTTTTTACTAAGCTGCTGTAACACTCTATATATAAGCAGAATTCTGTCCATTGGCGTTGCGTGTGTGCGGCAGTCAGCACTAGCTCAAGTCTGCTTTTGCGTGCCAGTAGGTGATAGCGATTACCAATCCCCCAATGTGCGCCTCCCAGGTAGCTAGTTTTGCTGTACATAATGTACAGCACATTACACCTCTTCAAACAGGTTGGAAGTTGTATATAGTACTTTGTAAAAAGTTTGCTAGTTCTACTTTGTGTAGTGATGTTGTAAGTCATACAATGGTTTGGTGGACAAAATGGGAGTGTGTGTTTCCACAGGAAAAAAGATGCTGGAGTACTGAGAGAATATCTACAAAATAGGAGCTGGAGAGGACTGCAAAGCAGTCGGCTTGACTGTTTGACTCCACACTAGGTCAGCCTGGTCTCCTGGCATTGGCAGAGTGGGGGAGAGAGGGGAGGTAGAGGGAGAGATGCCACTACTTCACAGTATCTGTGTGAAGCTCGAGTCCGAGCGTCTGCCTTGACTTCCTCCACCGTGATCTTTACGCTGTCCTTGCCGGCGCTCTCAAACACACTCCGGCGATGGATAGTGGTGACGATCTCTCTATGGTAGTATAGTACATTAGGATAATGCAGTATGAACCTCAAGTATTGGGTGTGGTCTGATGATAAGCCACCCACACACTGATCCTGAGGTAAGCGGTTCGATCACCAGTCTGTGGCAGTTTTTAATATATTAGTGTTGATATAAGATGAATGTTTTTCGCACCTCTCGTGGCCAGCCCAAGTGGCAAAGTGGTTAGAGACCTGGGGACTGTCACACATAAGGTGCACGGTTTTCGAATCCCGGACCCGCACTGAAACTGACAGGGGTCCAGAGCATTGGCTGGACAGCTCTGGTTCCTCCCATTACCCACGAATCTACCACTGGCCACTCTTTCTCACCCAAGGGCCCCAAGCGTGTAGTTCGGCATAGCACTGCGTCCGTAGACGTACTGTTGCGCGAGACTGGAGAGATGAGAGCGGGGCTGGCCCAAAATCATTTTTTCTAACCTTACATCAATTTAAATTGTTGCCTAAAACAATCCATGGATGTCGTGAAAAGGTTCACAACGTTCGTTTTATTTTTTAGTGCATGGCTCCATTAATGAGTGGAAAGGTGCATGACATTAGCGCCAAAGTTTTAATGTACAGGCCACGTACCCCACAGGCATCCCGTCCCAGCGCATGTGTAAGACTCTCTCAACATAACTCTTTCGATACACATACTACAATCTTAGGCATTACCATATTAATGTGTACATAGCGAGAGTATGTTTATTGACTCTCACCTACCAATCTGCTGTGCGCGCGCTTGCTAATAATGTCAGAGTAGTGCAGTAAATCGACAATGCATAGCCCAGCCATCAGTTGGTACCAACCATGCATGTGTATAGGTTTACTGTGTGGTTGCGATATATTGTACTTATTTATTCAATAGTGTCATTGATGCCAAAAGTCATGAGGAAGACAGTGGACATTGGACACGAGATGGAGTACATGTTAGCCACTGGGAACCTCCGATCTCGTAGTGGCCTTGGTCTACAACAGGTAGAGTACAGCAGTGCACAGTCATACGTATGTAATGCCAACATTATTACTTACATAATACTCTTTTCGTCCATAAAAATTGCCTTTTAAAACCCTTTGGGCGCCATAGATGTCTTCATTAACCCTCGGCGCGCATGCGCATGCAGCGAGGGTTACGGTACTTGGGTCTGTCTGTCTGTCTGTCTGTCCTTCTGTGTGTCTGTTACTCGACTTCTCACTTCTCAGATGTTTTTTCGTCTCACAAACCATACTACCTACTCAACGGGCAACGAAGGTCAGAAAATTTGCGGGGTTTTCTCTGAAAATGCTCCCGTTGCAAAGCTAGAGAGCGAAAAAGCCAATATGCAAATACACAACGGCTTACTACGGCCTTGATCGATCCGCGTGCTCTGCGTACCTCGGAGGCACCAGAAGATGCAACGCAGGGCGTATATCGCCTCTCGCATGCTATCTAGTAGTGTAGTTAGCCCGCGTCAGACTCTGCGCGAGCTGGCAAGAGACCACGTTCAGCTAAAACTAAACCCAGCCCATCAATTAGTGGTACGGCGCATGCGTTTACTTACGCGTGCGCGTCACAGTGCGCCGAGGGTTTGCACTTCAGTGCTTTTCATTAAATAAGCAGAAATTGATGTACGGTATTCGGTCAAAATACTATCGAGTTGCAGATTGACACACCACAAAAATTCCCATACAAGTGTCAAGATCAGGTAAGCAAATGTTATCAAGTGTGCTACAAGTCACACACAAACATGCAGTTGACATAATGGACAGCAACTGTATAGATATGTGCTTGTACTATGTACTGCACTTACACCCTGTGCAAACATGTACAAACGTACTTCAATTCACGTGTATTATCATAATTACTGTAAAGACGTGTTGCGTGTGACGTGTACGTATGTGTATGTACTCATCCATATCTGTACCTGCACTGCTTAATCCACATGTAAGATGCACAACAGCTGTACATCTTACATGCTTGATGAGGTGCAAAAAATGCAGCACAGAAGTGTGAACAAAACCTACTCCATATGTACATACATGTGTATGTACTCATCCATGTGCACATCTGTACCTGCACTGCTTAATCCACATGTAAGATGCACAACAGCTGTACATCTTACATGCTTGATGAGGTGCAAAAAATGCGCACAGAAGTGTGAACAAATCTACTCCATTGTAGTCACTGCACTGACTGTACAAACACTGCGTAACCAAAAAATTAGTCACCTTGGCATAAACATGCAGCTGTCAAGAAAGATAGGGTAATCATCAAGTAGGTTGATAAATTTTTCACCTCTGGCATGAGGCTTATAAAAGGCAAAGCTGGACTGGCAGTAGAGCAAAGCAGAGGGAGAGAGCAACGATCAAGCAAGAAGAGGAAAGAGACACCAGCAAGCCAGCAAGGAGATAGACGACCAGCAAGGAGAGAGACGACCAGCAGGAGAGAGACGACCAGCAAGGAGAGAGACGACCAGCAAGGAGATAGACGACCAGCAAGGAGAGAGACGACCCGACAAGAGAGTAGACCGACCAGCAGCAAAGGAGAGATAGCACGACAGCAGGAGAGAGAGAGAGACGCCCAGGCAAGGAGAGAGACCACAGCCAGGAGAGAGGACCACAGCAAGGAGAGAGACAACCCGCAAGGAGAGAGAGAGACGAGGACCGGCAAGGAAGAAATGGAAGAGATGACGATGATACATTAGCTGTCAGATTTGAGGATAATCATTCAACAGAGGTGGGATGGGAAGAGGTGGAGGTTCCAGGGAGACGGTGGTCAGGTTGGGGGAGTGCGACGGACGGCGGAGGGGTTGGAGCGGGGACAAGTCCACTGGCCGGGGAGCGAAATACGACGGGAAAAATTGAGTGAAAGTGTGTGTCTAGCACCGCGGTGGTAGGTTAACCATGGACCCTGAGGCCAGACTTTTTCGCACGTGACAGTTCCGACGACATCGCAGACCCTCCCGTGGAAAATATACGGTGCCCCTCGGTGAAGGGATGGAAACGATAATGCCAGGTAGTGTACTAATATGAGGTGATAAAGTAATTAGGGTACATATTTGCACTGAGGTATGTACGTGTGCTGTACCGTTTCTCCCAATCGTTGCACTTTTAGCAACCATATCTCAAATGAGGATGATGAATGTTGAAATTACAAAGATGGAGATAGCGAGTGAGAGTTGGTTCGACGTCAGCAGTGTCGCAGCAGGGTGTTCGTCAGCAATTAGCCACTCGCAACCCAATGAGGGCGGAGGATGCTGTGGAGACCATGAGACCACACACACAGCCTCCCAGCCCCCCTACGCATGCAACAGTTTCCTCCGCCCCCACTCACTACCAATCCCGTCTCCCAGTTACACTCATTCGATTCCCCCACTCTGAGCTGTCCAGACCCTTTTTCTGCCCAAGGGGGATACTTGTCCTGCCTCCCAGACCCTCCTCAGGGCCTCCTCCCCAGACAGTTTTGCTCCACCTCGTCCACCCCCACCCTCTCCCACTCACCAGAAACTTCGTCCATGCGAAGAGATGTTATTGAGTGAACTAGAAAAAGAATGTGTCTACGGGAGGATGTGATGGCGCAAGGAAAACTAAGTGAGGAAGGCCTTCACCACATCCGGTACACCCTGCGGTAAGTATGCTTGTATCCATACAATGGCAAAGAATATACGTATGTATATTATTCTTTGCAGCGTCATCTCCCCGACATGTCCGACATGGAGTTTAAGAACTTCTACTGGAAGCCAGCCCTCTGTGCAATGGCAGAGGGCTTGGTGGACGAGCAAAGAAGAAAGGAAATGGCAGCCAGCAGAGAAGTGGACAGTGAACTTTTTAGCTACATAGACAGCGAACTTTTTATAGCTACGTACATACACACCACATATGTTAACATGCACTTCATTTATTACGTACTTATTACTTCACTGATTTGTGAGTCAACTTTTGCTTGCTTTGCATGTGCCAAACATCAATAGTGTAAAAAAATCATCAACACCACCAAGTGTGTAAGTGTACATACACAATATTCAGTATCCTGATGCCTCTCCCTGGCATTCAATCACTTTTGGGATAACTTTCTTTAAGTGTCCAATGTATTTCTGACACTTTTGTTTACTAACTTTTCCCCAAAATTTCTTAATTCCTTCCAAAAGATCAGCTTTGTTTTTTGGCTTGATCTCTCTACGAATGTCACCTCACGTTCCATGCATCTTTTAAGCACCAACTGCAAAACAATTTTGTAGGCGGATTTTCAAGAGGTACCTAGGCTTATCATAACACATTTTTGGAGATTAGCGAGCCATCCATTAACATAAAAAAATGGAGCCTGGCAAACACTGCAATTATGGCATACTATAGTCAGTGGTGAATAGAAAGGAGGTGGGAGCAAACCATGTGGCACGAGTAGCTTTTGGCCATGGATAAAGCATGCACACAGCATTGTCTTGGACAATGAATGCAGTTCATGCCAGAGATTCTCAATGGGATTAAGATCGGGAGACTCTGGTGGTGTCTTCCACCACTCAATCCCATTGTCAGCAAAGAATTCCCTGGCACATCTGGAGGTGTGTTTGGGGTCGTTGTCCTGCATGCATGTTACCGTCAGGGTAGAGCCTTCGTGCAGACGGTATAAGTGCCGCTCTTAAAATTCGCACGTATAATTGTGCATCCATTATTCCATCAAACATCACCAGATCTGTACGTCCATTCATACTAATACCAGCCCAAACGTGTATTTTCACAGGATGTTTTGGTCTGAAATATACATAAAAATAAAATAATTAACACAGTTGTACAAATACATATGTAAGGTTACATGTACGTACTATGTACATGTACATTCATACGTAAACGTTAGGTGACATACACATACGTACTTTGGTTTTGGACGTGGCTTTTCTCCACACTTCCTGTGGCTAAAGCGACGGTGATTTTCTAGTTGGACTGTGGTCTCATCGGTCCATATCACATTGCTGCAGTCATTGTTCTGATTTTCCATACACCAGGATAACCTTTTTAGCTTGTTTGGCTCTCTGATTAGCTGACAGTAAGCTGCTCCACGGTAAGTCCACCCGAGTTTTCGGTGACAACGCAAAATAGTGCTACGGGAAAGTTTGATGCCCTCTCTTTGTAGAATACAATCTAGCTCAGCAGCAGTAGTCTCATCATCTTTTTGCATTTGCTCTTCTATTACATCTTTCACTCTTTGTGTCACTTTACTGGGTCTCCCAGTTGAAGGCTTTCTGAGAACGCTTTCTCCTCTCTTCAGTTTTCGAATAAGAAGTGATGCAGACTTAGGAGAATAAGTGAGCCCTTCTTTAGATAGTGCCTTACTGATGGCAGTACCTTTAAGCCCCTTTGCTGCATAGAAAACAGCTCGTTGTTTGGTGTAGAGAAACTTCTCCATTGCCGTGCGTACGTACATGTATGACTTCGTATGTACACACGTGTACGTAACGACTTTTATGTGTACGCATGTACGTACCTACTACATGTACAAGATCAGATAAGCTACGTATGTAAATAATTAGCACAATTGAGGTTCAGTTGTACTTGCATGTCAATACAAGATAAAGGTGCTGAATTTTTATAGCTTATTTTGTTTAATACAAGTGCTGTGCAAATGATGGTGCAAATGTCCCACAATTGCTATCAGGTCACAAGGTACATTACAGAGCACTTGTACGCAATGGCAAAGAGCACAAAAACAATTGTTGTCAACTGAACCAGCACTTTTTTTGAACAACAATTGCGTTACCCACTTAACGACCCATACTGTA
>CASHTH010002506.1:0-70769 GCA_030341885.1 Geodia barretti | reverse complement strand
CAATGCAGGGCTCAAGAGAATAGGTTTACTGTAAGTTTACTCTGTAAGCGGATTCCGCAGATTTTAGTATGTGTGCGCATGCCACAATTACACGTACAGTAAGTACTACAGCTTTCTCCTCTTCATAGAAGGCTGGTAACGCTAGATTTGCATACCTCCTATAGTATTTTGCAATTCATTCCTTCAGGAAACTACTTTGTATGATCTGAGAGTAAGATCAAAGGAATTCCAGAGCTAGTTCAAACACGAGATGCGTATGAGTGAGTCTACGGGTAGAGAGTCCATACAATTCCGTGACTTTAGCTTTATGTCACTCATTTGCATAAACCAGTGGTCAGACGATGTGGGGAGTGAATTGTGGGCTTAAACTCTTTTGTGCTGCTTTTTCTTGTACAGAAGGGGAGTGTTTTTCATCTAGAATGGCCAAAACTGCTCTAGTATTACTACGAAAGCTGTTCCCGGATGTGTAGGACTGCAGTATTAGTTTACTTTCAGCTTTCTTGCTATTCAACGCGCATTCGAAGTGCTGGTATAGCGGAGAGAAAGTCGAGCCAGAGCGGCAGCTACAAAACTTCTTTTGGAGTCTAGCAGCAAAAGTATAGCTTGGACTACCTGGTAACGTTGAACTCTCGAGAAATGCCATGGCTTCTGCACAAACCTCCCAGCTTTATGAAACGAAGCGCTTATTGCAGCTGGTCTCTCTCCCCCCTGATCGATTGCTAGCTAGCTTTCTTTCCTCCGTACACTCGAGGGTGTCGTAAAAAGAGAGTCGTTTTAAGGCTTGTCCATTCTCATTTGGTCAGAGCCTTACCCCCGGATGTCATCATCAAAACACTTATACGATGGCATTGGCTTGTGGGTCAACTGGTTGCACAACCTGGCTTCGTTGTTGATAGACCACTCAAGCTATGCCATCGGTGCCCTATCAAAACTGTCCACTCATGTACCACCAGTAACGACACCAGACGCTGGCATCGTATCACCATACATGTGCCTGAACACTCTAACTGCAACTCATGTAGCCAGGTTTGACAGTCCCGTACAGTATGAGTACCAGGCGTGTCCATTTCCTAGAGGGCTAGACTTTTGCCATACCGCTCTACTAGTAGGATGCTGTCAGGAATACTACGTATGTTTCGCTGACACTACTAACTGCACATCATGTAACTGCCTGGTGCATGCCTGTGCTGATTCGAGCCATATCTGGATGTGAAGATGGATGGGATACATGAGCATGAATGTAACATATTCGAGTAGTGCACCGCGTCACCACACAATCCTATAGGTGATGTATAAACATCACCATTACAATACTCAGAACGTACAATAGTAACAAACACCCTTATAGAGTCCAAGTGGAGTTTAATTAAAGGGAATGTGGCAGACTAAAAACAACAGGGAGATGGTGGAAGAATGCTTGCTTTTTAGCCCCTATAAGAGTAGCACACCAGGCAACAATATAGGGATTGTGTGGTGGGGTTGGCGTACTGAAATCTGTTCATTAACCATGCTTCATGTATCCCATCCCTATCTTGTCTCCCTTTCTTCTTATACCATCCCTATATGCCTCTTCGCAGGGTTTTTAATTTACTTGTCATTTTAGTAATCACTAAGTACGGTAGTACTTGGGATTGACATGGTACCTAGCATCATAGATGTATGGGGCTATGATAGGGAGTTTTGTTCATCTTCTTCTTCTTCTTCTTCTCCAACCAGCATAACCCAAAAACCTAAAGAGATAAAGCCATAAATCTTGTAGACTGTACATATCCCTAACACATGTGCAACTATTTTGTAACATGTGTTACATAAACACAACAAAATGCCCAGGCAATACATTATAATGGGCATACTCAGTGTAACTCACAATTGGTAAGAGCTATGTGAACGAAACTTTGTAGACATAATGTATTCAATCACCAACATTAAAAATCACAACAACACATGTTTGTAAACAACAACATATAGCCTGTTTGTCACACAACAACAAATAGCCTCAGGCACTCTTTACTTCTTCACTGTAGCACACGTAGAGATGAAACTCGTTAAGTATGCCTATTATATCATTTCCATGACGATTACATGTTTTTATGACGACCGCATATTGTTCGAAAAGGCCCAAGGCAATTTTCTTTACAATTACTTCTTCACTCCTCAAACTCGCTAACTGTAGCACGCATGGAGGTGAAACTTAGTGTGTATCACATCGTTTCCATGACGACCACAACAACAAATAGCCTCAGGCACATTTCTTTAAAATTACTTCTTCACTCTTCAAAACTTAGCACGCATGGAGGTGAAACTTGGTGCGCATGTGAATTACATCGTTCCCATGACGACCACAACAACAAATAGCCTCAGGCACTTTTCTTTAAAATTACTTCTTCACTCCTCAAAATTGCCCATGCATGGAGGTGAAACTTGGTACGCATGTGTATTACATTGTTTCCATGACAACCACAACAACAAACAGCCTCAGGCACTTTTCTTCACTCCTAACTGTAGCACGCATGGAGATGGAACTTGGTACGCATGTGTGTAACATCGTTTCCATGACGACCACAACAACAAATATATAGCCTCATGCACTTTTCTTTCAAATTACTTCTTCACTCCCCCAACTTGCTAACGGCAGCACACATTGAGGTGAAGCATATCATTTCCATCACGACAACAGGCTCTATTATTAATTTTTTATAGGGACTTGCCCCCTTCCACAGAGATAATACATATAGGTTAGACGCGGAAGCGAGGTGTCTACGCTACATTGCAACCCGAGGGGCTGTGGAATGTTGGCGTCCCGAGCGCACTACCCACATGCCCCGAGGGTTGCAATGTAACGTTGACACCGAGCTTCCGCGTCTAACCGGTTTAGACCGAAGTATCTGATTGGTGTTCGCGCGTTCAAATGGGTAGCAACAAGCTAGCAACGCTGCCTCATTCTTACCTTCGGATGGAACAAGACGCTTTTTTACGTGTGAGATTTTGTCCGACTCCGAGGAGACAGCCCCCGCCCCCCGTCAACGTCATCATAAAACGCCCTCATTGGTGGTGCGTGTTTGAAAGGGTTAGCAACGCACGGCAACGGCCCAATGTGTTTGTGTATCGCCAGAGCTGAAGAAGCCGACGCTTTTTTCATGGAACATTGACGTGATTTCTGACTTTCGAGAGCTCCAGACTTCTTGCAGGTGCACTACGCTTTTAAAAGAGCTACTTTACCAGTCGCACCTTCTACGCCACCCGCGCGCCTCCTACCCCCCGGAATTCTGTAATCTGATACGCGTGACTGCGGTCGAAGTAGTAGTATATAAAAATGAGTGGAGACAAGTAAATTAAAAATCCTGCGAATTAAAAAAAAGAGGCATATAGGGAACCTTTTAGAGTCCAAGTGGAGTTTTTATAAAGGGACTGTGGCAACAGGGACACGGCTTGCTTTAGTAACCTTTAGCCCCTATAAGAGTAGCACACCAGGAGGTGGTGCAGTCAGCATGTCTCTAAGTGGAGAGAATTTCTAGTGTTATACATCGATAACATTATGGAGTTTTGCTTCACTTGGACTCTATAAGGGGTTGGTTACTCAGTAGTGTATTGTGAGTATTGTGATGGTGAGTGTTTAATACTTCACCTAGGCAACAATATAGGGATTGTGTGATGGGGTTGGGGGTGTCAGCGTACTCAAATCTGTTCATTAACCATGCTTTATGTATCCAATCCCTATCTTGTCTCCCTTTCTTTTTATACCATCCCTATATGCCTCATTCGCAGGATTTTTCATTTACTTGTTTCCCCAATATAACAACATGTAAACTAGGAAATTAATGACCATTTCACTGTCCTCCTTTTAGGGCCCCCATGAGGTGTAACCTTTGCAATATTAGCGTCGTAGGATGCAACAGTGGTGGAAAGCCAGGGAGCGAGTCAGGCAGTCGTGGTGGACAGATTGCAATGGGAAGTACTTATTCTCTACCCTCTTTGCAGTCATTCTGACCACACTAGAGCCGACAGACATTGATATGTGAGTTTTTTTGGGTTGATAATCACCAAATAAACACCACATCTGTATTATGAGACATTCAGTTTCTTAAATGTTGACCTTGTTATGGGAATGTGTTTGCCATCCTTGTTGGCTTTCAAGAATATTATTTTGCCGAGTACACACGGCCTTATAAGAGAGTGAAATCAGGTGATTAGTTTCTAGACGGTTATAGAACAGCTAGTGATGAATACATAACTGTGAACAGTACTTGCACATGACATACATGATAACATATCTGCTGAGAGTGTACATCCAACACTCCACCTCAATCTCAGTAGATCAGTTCGGTTACTCCAGAAAATTTCTCTAATTGTTTCATCGAAAGTTGGTGAGTATATCAGCGATCATGTCCTCGGTCGGACAGTACGACAGTTTGATTCGTCCTGCTTCCACCATATCACGAATGTAATGGTATTTTATGCCAATATGCTTTGTTTTTCCGTGTGAGTGCTGATTCTTGGCAAGGGAGATGTGGACTGGTTGTCTTCATGAACAGTCATTTATCCAATATTCTTGTTAAGGAGATCGCTCGTAAGTTGCTGTAGCCATATGGCTTCTTGGACGGCTGCTGACAGTGCGACATATTCGGCTTCTGCAGTGGACAATGCCACACACTTCTGTTTACTGCTCTTCCAGCATAGCACCACCAGCTTGTATGAACACGTACCCCGAGGTGGACTTTCTGTCTCCTGTGTCCCCTGCCCAGTCTGCATCAGAGTAGCCATTGATTTCGCTTCCACTGTTATCCTTGTATCTCAGCCCATAGTTGCTTGTTCCTTTCAGATAGCGCAGTATTCTTTTAACTGCAACCCAGTGCTGTTGGGTGGGTTCTGCACAGAACCGAGCCACGCTGCTCACTGCGTATGAGATGTCTGGCCGAGTCTTGGTCGACAGGTACAACAGGCTGCCAACAATTGCTTGATACATCTGCTGGTTCAACACATCGTTTGGGTTCTCAGCTGCCACTAGCTTCAAATCCGGGTTGACTGGTGTGCTGACCGCCTTGCAATCGTGCATTTTGTACCGTTGTAAAATCTTCTCTGTATACGAGGGCTGCCCGATGCAGATTACTCCAGCCAGTAAATCTTGGATGATCTTTACTCCTAGGAAGTAATGGAGTGTTCCTAGGTCTTTCATCTCAAATTTGAGACACAGCTCTCGCTTTACTGCATTCATTTTCGCTTCGCTTCTCCCTCCAAGTATTATGTCATCTACATAGACAGCCACCAGCAACATCTCTCCTCCTGAATCTGTATGAACGTACAGACAGGGCGTTGGCTTGAACTTCATTTCTCTGAGTTGGCTGTCAAGTGCATGATTCCAGCAATGTGGAGATTGCTTTAGTCCGTAAATGCTGCAGTTGAGACAGCAGACTAGATGCTTCTTCCCTTCTTCGACGAATCCTTCAGGTTGTTTCATATATACCTCTTCGGTGAGTTCTCCATTGAGAAAGGCTGTAGATACATCCATCTGATGTAGGTGCAGCTTGTGTTGAACTCCAAGGGCAATTACAGATCTGATAGACTCGAACCGAGCAACGGGGCTGAACGTCTCTTCATAGTCGAGCCCATACTTCTGGCTATATATCCTTGGGCAACCAGGCGGGCTTTGTAGCGTTCCACGACTCCATTGGCATCGACCTTGCGTTTGAAAACTCATTTGCTCCCAATGACCTTCCGACCTGGAGGTGGGTCTACCAGCTTCCTGACTTCATTCCGGCACAGAGACTCCATCTCCTTTTCCATTGCTTCCACCCACCTGGCACTGTCGGAGGTGGACTTGGCTTCTGCCGCAGAACAAGGGTCCTGCTGTTCGGTTGAGACCAGTGTCAATTGGTCACTGTACCGTTCTGATTTCTGTCTGACACGAGTCGATCTTCGTAGACAAGTCACGGAGGTCGGAGTGGGTGCAGGGGGTTTGTTCACAACTGCCGATTCTTCCTCGGACGTCTCATCTGGTTCGCGGTTCTGATCTGGTTCACAATTTTGAGAATTTGGGATCTCTGTTTGTTTGACACTTGGCTCCTCCCCGACCTCAAGCTCCACATACTTGTGAGAGGGTTCTATCTGAGCCCCAGCCATAGAAGTTTCATTGAACACGACATCTCTGCTGTGGATAATTTTCAACCGCTGTAGATCATAGAGACGGTAGCCTTTCTGGTCAGACCCATATCCAAACAGTACACACTTTCTCGTTTCGAGTCAAGCTTTTGTCTTTCCACCTTGGGCACATGGGCATAGGCACTACATCCAATTATGCGAAGATGTTCCACATTTGGTTTGGAACCGCTCCATGCCTCATGAGGTGTGACTCCCTCTAGTGCCTTGGTTGGACTACGGTTTCTGAGTACACCATTGTTGAGAGTGCCTCAGCCCAGAACCGATGAGGGAGTTTCGAATCAGCTAGCATAGTACGCACACCCTCTATCAGTGTACGATTGAGCCTCTCTGCAATCCCATTCTGTTGTGGAGTATGTGGTGTTGTCCGTTCATGTTTGATTCCTTCATTGGCTAGGTATGAAGTAAACTCTCTGGAAGTGTATTCGCCTCCATTGTCGGAACGGAGAGTCTTCACCTGTCTTCCAGTTGATCTCTCTACCTGGGCCTTCCATTCCTGGAACCGGGCAAACACCTCATCCTTGTGCTTTAGAATGTAGACCCAGGCATGTCGTGTGTGGTCATCAATGAAGGTAACAAAGTATTCACCCCCGCCCAGCGATCCGGTTCCAATCTTCCCGCACACATCACTGTGCACTAACTCGAGTGGATGATTTACCCTTGTTTTGACGGAGTGTTTAAATGCCAGCCGGTGACTCTTGCCTTTCGCACAGGATTCGCAGAACTCTGGTTGTTGCTTGGAGTCAATATCCAATCCACTGACCATTTAGTTTTTGGCCAGTGCTTCCATTCCTGCGGTTCCCAGATGGCCAAGACGACGATGCCAGACAGTTCCCATAGCGCTGTTGCTCAGATACGCACGATGAGTAGATCCTCCGTGATCTAGATAGTATAGACTCCCTTTTCTGTGTCCAGAGGCAACTAGCTTGGACTTGAAATCTCTTATTTCACACCCCACTTGCGTAAATGTGGTCACCTTCCCTCTCTTGGACACAGCAGTTATGCTGAGTAGGTTGTAGGCCAGGTCGGGAACCAAGAGTACATCATGAAGAGTGCAGGTCTTCGTGTTGCCTTGGGGTAGATTCATTGTCAGGACTACGTTTCCACGTCCAGTGGCCTTGAGATCACGACCATCTCCAAGGGTGACACTTAGAGGAGGAGACAAGACTTGTAGGTCATTGAACATCGACTGCTTGTTGCACATGTGGCACGTCGCTCCAGAGTCTAGAATCCACTCGCCGTTTATCCTTCCGTCAGTGGACAAGGCATGCTGTACCACAAGCCCAGTACCCTCGCTTTCAGTTGAACTCTCATCTTGTGCTGTGATGGTCACTTAGAACGCTCCTACTTTTCCCTTGCCCTTTCTCTTGCTCTTTGCCGACTTCCCTTGATCTTTGACCTTTGCGTACTCTTCACAGTCTTTCTTGAAGTGTCCAGGTTTCTTGCAGAAGTAACATCTCTTGATTCGAGTAGTGAGTGCCGCCCCTTCCTGTGAGCTTGTCTGTTTCACTTTAGCCTCATGATGCAGTAAGCGTTCCATTACTACGTCCAGTGGAGGAACTTCCGCGTTAGCTTCTAGAGCAGTTACTAATACGTTGTAACTCTCGGGTAGACTCGCTAGAAGATAAACGACACGATCCTTATTGTTCACAGGCTCACCGATTGCGGACAGCTCATCACACACCTCGGTCATCGACTTCAGATGGTCTTGCATCGAGCTTCCTTCTCATAGCCTCATAGAAAAGAGCCTCCGTTTGAGATCCAGCTTATTTGCCCACGTCTTGCGTTGGAATTGATTTGCCAGGGCCTTCCAGACTTCTACCGAGTCTGTCGGATCAGGGCCAATTACATACTGGAGGCTAGGGTCGACAGCTAACACAATAGTCGCGAGAACTCTGTCCTGTCTAGCTTTAAACTTTGCTAGTTGCTCACCTCCCTCAGTGTAAGCTTCTTCGGTTCCGTTTACAATTCCCCAAAGTCCTTCCCTAACCAGTGCCATCTTGCACTGCACCTTCCATGTGGCGTAGTTCGTGCGGTTCAGCGGCACAACGGCCAGGCCCATAACCTGTTGGCTTTCAATAATATTATTTTGCCGAGTGAACCTTACGATAAAACACACACGGCCTTATAAGAGAGTAAAATCAGGTGATTAGTTTCTAGAAGGTTCTAGAACAGTTAGTGATGAATGATTACATAACTGTGAACAGTACTTGCACATGATAACATACAATAGTGTCTGCTGAGAGTGTACATCCAACAATTCTTGGGTGTTCGTCTAAGACATGTAATGAAGCCATTAGGAGGGATATGGGGCTTGATACGTTGCTTGGTGAGCAGAGGGAAGCAGGTGTAGATGAGGGGACAATGCTTTTGCCAAATGGTGTTGCAGCACTACCTAGAGCATCACTGAAACTCTCTGTGCGAGGACGAGTGTGCGTTGATCCTGTTATCATGGGCACATTTGGTGGATCGTGAAGGCTATCATGAGTCTTTGCTATAACCATTCATGCCCAAAGACGCAGTTGTGGTCCAGAATACATGGATCCATGCTTTTCCTTAAGTTGCATAAAAACTTGCTCAAGTTCCTCCTCTTGCTGCCCTCTTGTGTGATATATTCACAAGTGTTTCTTCATCACTTACATCAATTTCTCTGCCATCACACCATAAACTGACACGTATTTTCCCCAGAAAATGTGTGTATATACATCGCATCAAGATCTTGCCGTGTCATGAGCCATTTCTTTGTATGCTGCCTTCCATCGAAGTACCCCACAATATAATCTCCCTCATCCGGGATAATATCACCAAACTCGTTCCATAATGCTGACTGAAGAGATGAAACAGACTCAAACCTTCTCATAACATTTTGCAGAAACTTCACCGAAAACTCTTTTCGCTTCGCTGCCTCAAACACTTCGACTTTGTACGTGGAGTGCAGCTGTTTCTGCAAAATAGACCTATTTTTAAGTAATGCGCACCACGTGTTTTCTAGGTATCATTCGTATCTATTTATGTACAGCCAGGGCCTAGCATCTACTTCTTCGCCACAATTAGCCGACACATTGACCACCAACATTAAACATACGGGTATTCTTATCCATAATTATCCCAACAATGTAGCAATATTATACACAGCCAAAACTGTAAAGCGTCAAGTCCGGCGGCGAGCAGGCGACTCAAACCACTGATAATACGCATGCCCAATTTCGAACAGGCGGGCAAGTTTCAACCCGCTTCAATTGTAAATAGCCCACCCATCAATTAAGCGGTACCGCGCATGTGCAGTCCGCTGAGGGTTTGCACTTCAGTGCTTTTCATTTATCCTTAACCTTTGGTTGCAATTTGTAGTCAGTGATCTTGTAACTTTTTTCAGTCGGCTTAAAGCCAACGATATTTTATCCATAACCTTGGATTGTTAACTGTAAGATAAATTACGTGCATACACATCGAGGGGTATGTTGCTTGTGTATCAGGATGTCTGTCCAGCTGTCTGTCTGTCACTTTCTGCCACAGCATGCAAAAGTCCAATAGATTCAGGGCTGTTAATGTGGCTATTTTAGTTAAACTGCTGTCGAATGAAAGCAAATTAACGTTGGCTTACCTCAACTAGATTCTGCCGGTTTTGTGTACTCTGGAGGCATCAGAAATAACAATGGAGTGCGAGTGTTAGGTCCTAAAATGCATATAACGTCTATCTGTACATCTTTGACAGACTCTCAGCAAGCCGCAAGAAACCATGCATGGATGGACGGTTTGCACTTTAGTTCTTTTCATTTTAAGCACTTTTAGGGTATTCGTGGGTTGTGTACTGGTACCTTTCTGCCTTTCCAAGCTAATCGAAACACACGGCCACTTTTATTAATATGCAGGAATATGGAGATAAGCCTTTGCGTGTTAACATTGCCAGCAGAGGACGTGGCCGTGGAAGAGGCAGGGGAGCTGAAAGAGGTATTCCAGATTCCCATACGCTTTTGTCATTTTGATCATAAAAAGCATTTGTAGCCCAGTTTCAATGTACATATGGTAGACCACAGAGCTAAGTACACTAACGGATGCAGCGCTACACTAGCTTGATTTTAAAATTGGCCAACTTTCATAAAAACAAGTTATATCACGAAAACCAACTGAACAAGCCAGTATGTAAATTACAATGCCCTACCTCGACTGCATTCTTCCTTTTTGCGTACTTTAGAGGAATCAAAAATCGCAATGGGGGGAGACCGCGTGTAAATCTACAGCCTAGCCCAGCCCATCTACTAGCAGTACAGACCTGTGCATGAAATGCATATTCTTGATGTGCAACAGTGTCCAGTTTGCCTAAAATTTGCACTTTACTGCTTTTAATTTTGTGCTACAATCAGTCCTCGTAGTGTCTGAATATTATTATGACCCAGGGGCTGTTCTGAACTACAATAATTGGCTGTTAACGTGTAAGTGTAGTTATGACGCGTTCTGTACATCATGGCACCCCAGGCGCAGCAAGCGAGTCACACCCACAACTTGAAGCGTGGAGTTGTGTAACTGAAGCCAGTGAGTGAACCCGCCCAAACCCACCCCACTCATACTGGGCTACATACTAGTTTCTACAGGCCAGTTGTGGCTGGCTTGCGATTATACGCTGGAGTGTGGGATTTTTACCCAAGGGTGTGTCAACCCTGACCACTAATATGTACAGAGTTTCATAGGTAGAAAACCCAGTAAGACCGTCCTGTAATCATTAAATTCTGAGGCAACCTATGCGAGTGACATTGTCACACCTACTATATCAAAACCTCCAGTAACCACATTTCACTGTTCAATGAAAAGAGAAAACAAACTAGAGCTCTGGAGAGCATGTATCCCGCGTGGTATTGAGTATATGATTTAGGCACATATGAAGAAGACACAGTAGGTGTGTTTGCACGTTGATGACCTAACGTTTTTAGTTTAATTTCTAGCCATTGTGCCCAGTGCCATTGATTCCAAGCATAGTGGCGCCAGGTTTTTTGCTGTTAATGCCGCAGTCATTCAGGATTTTTCAGGCTCGCGTAGTTGTGAAGCCATTGGTATCGCTCATCGCTCATAGGGTGCCTCGTAGCCTGTAGTGCCAGAATAAGCGTTGACAAACAGACCAAGTACTGTAACCCTCGCCGTGCATACGCACCGAGGATTAAGCAATTAGTAACATGCCTATAGTTGGTTCAGGCCGAGTAGTCGCAAGTACTCCGCGCTAACAACTTCCGCATAGAACGAGCTATGAAAATATTATTCCACTGAATTCCTCTCACCATTCCGAGTCCTAAAATATGCATTACGTCGCGCTGTGATGCTTGGAAGAGAAAACAAACTATAGCTCTGGAGAGCATGTATCCCTGACGGCATTCTGACACCACCTTTCATACCATCAGTTGCCTGATCAAGCTCTACCCATGTACGATCCTTTCCATCATGGGCATTAGCCCAGGTTTCGTCTAAAAAACAACCGGACGATTCTCCCTTCTGTTCTTCCTCATTCTTCTTAAATACTTGTGTCGCCACTCAATTATTCTTAGCTGCTCATACACGTATCACTTGTCATTAACCCTCGGCGGCGCGCATGCGCAGCGAGGGTTACAGTACTTGGTTTGTCCGTCCGTCTGTCCGTCTGTTACCACGTTTTCTGCCACCAGGCTCGACAAACAGGTAAAATAGCGACACCAATGGGTTCAGCGCTACACTGGCTTCATTTTTGTAAAAGTGCCGCATTCAAAAATTATGGCATGAAAACCAAGTGAATGAAAAGCACTAAAGTGCAAACCCTCGGCGAACTGCGCATGCGCGGTACCTCTATTTGATTGGCTGGGCTTATTAGTCTGCGTTTACTCGTGATCTCCCGCTAATAGATCACGGAGAGTCTGACGCGGGCTAGTAGATAGCATGCAGGAGTCGATACACGCCCTTCGTTGTAACTTCTTGTACTTCCGAGGTACACAGAGCAAGCGGTGCTAATTAGCATATTGGCTTGTTCACTTGGTTTTCACGCCATAACTTCTGAATGCGGCACTTTTACGAAAATCACCATTTTAAAAATCAAGCCAGTGTAGCGCTGAACCCATTGGTGTCGCTATTTTACCTGTTTGTTGCGCGTGGTGGCAGAAAACATGGTAACAGACGGACAGATGGACAAACCAAGTACTGTAACCCTCGCTGCGCATGCTCGCCGAGGGTTAACAAGCCAATATGCAAATTAGCAAAGACTTACCTCAACTGGGTCCGCTTGCTCTGTGTACCTTGGAGGTAGAAGAAGTCGCAACGAAGGGCGTGTATCGACTCCCGCATGCTATCTACTGCTGTAGCTAGCCCGTGTCAGACTCTCCGCGAGCTACTCTAGCGAGTAAACGCATACTACAAATAGCCCAGCCCATCAATTAGCGGTACCGCACATGCGCAGTTCGCCGAGGGTTTGCACTTTAGTGCTTTTCATTCACCTTTCTGTAATTAAATCCTCTTTTACACAATAGCTTCCACAAAGTAGTGCCATGGCCAGTGAACAGACCTTTTCCCTTAGTGCACTTGATAGCTTCTTCAACGTTGGGTACCCTTTCCTTTCATAATACTCAGGTGGCTGCGTGAATTGTACGCCTTATACCATCCGTATCGAAATTGTCTACTACAACACATACCTGCTGGCCTTATATCTCTTAGCTCGCTTTATGGCTAAAACACGCTCAACTGTACGCACGCTATACCCTGTGGCCTGAGCCGTTTTAGTAGACAACTTTGCAGGAACACGAGCCTTACTCTTCTTGTGCTTCTCCTCAAAGAAAGCGTATACGTTGCAAATGACGTTTTTGGTAGTCTCTGTCCCTTCGGAATGCCGTCTCTCCCTCTCAGTCTCTCTCCCAGTCTCGCGGCAAAATGGCGGTAGCTACTGTGCTCGCACTACCCGTCCGCTTTCCGCATTCCCTTTCCCACAAATACATGCTAATTGTTTATATAACTTACTACAGTTGCTTCTGCTAAACCGGATCCGACTTCCCAACGTGAACCAACTATAAGTAAATGTAAAATAACAGCTCACGCTTTACTTACATACTATATAGAAAGAAGGAAGAGAAAGAAGTGTGAGAAAATGACCATTATCACGTTTAATTGTGACATTTATATGTATAGGGATAAACCCAAGTTATTTTGAGCTTGTATCCAAATGACTGTGGCAAAAATAGCCGGGCTTGCAGTAGGAAGAAAGCTGGCTGCTAGCAAGTGCCATGCGGGGCTCAAAAACAAGCCATTGCAGCCAGTACTGGCAAGCTTGTTGGGTCAAGTTTTGCTGCAGGCATGGCCAAAGCATACTTATCATAATTTTTTGCTCACACATCAGGCTTTCATGGAGGTTCCCACCAGCAACATTCATCAGAATCAACTCATGGAAGTTTTGGCGCTCCTTTCAGTTCACAGAGACATGAAAATACAACTGGTTTCCCTGACAAACAAGAAGGAAGAGGTGGGAGCCATGGAAGACGAAGGGAGTATCCTGCATCAAAATATGAAGAATTTAAAGAGCCTGATCCAGGTTACATTTTAAGTGTATACATTATTTTTTGCCAACAACAAGTGTGTTAAATGTCACTTTATTAACATGAACGCCATTTAGCGATTTTGGCTCTCAATGCTTTTACTTCTGGTGCCATGACTTTATTATTAACTCACTTATTGTTTACCTAAAATAAAGTCACTTTGTTAACAGGGGAGTTGAGAGTATTGATTGCTTTTACATCTTCTGTACAGCATTTAACTGGCTTGTACATAGTACAATACATAGCTGAGGTCTTGAGTACCGGAGGCATTAAACTGCCCATTACGAACTCAGTAAGCAACTTTTCATTCAGCGCAGTATGAGCGGGCAATGCCAGGGGGTTGAACACACGTCATTTATTCCTGCATAAGGCAATGCAATTTTTGCTGAGCCAGCAAACTCTCCCTCCGTGGAGAATGAATGTATGGCAGAAACAAAAGTAGTGCTGACAAGCCAAAACCTGAGAAGTTGTAGTTGAATATTTATTGACAAGCGCCGGAACCCCACCCCATCGCATGTTCTTAGCGAGTTGCACCTAAGAGATATATATATTATGTATAGAAGCTTCGTGGCACTCACAGTGTACACGTATTTCAATCCTTTTTTTACAACTCTGCGAGATTTCAAGGGCATCTTCCAACTTTAGCATGCAAAGGTGAACGAACGTCAACGCCTGCATTCCTGAAAAGGTTAATTGAAATTCTTTGCAATTCCAATTCACGTGATCTTGTCCAACCTCTGGCCAATGCCTTTAATACACTCACACATTGTTCTGTGATGGCACATTGTTCTGTTATTGCATTTTCTACCACATTTGACAACAAGCCAAGAGTTTAGTGCTAAACAGGCTTGATTTGATTTCCGTAAAAGTACTTGAGTCGTGAAACCCAAGTGAATGTACAGGTTTACATCGACCGCTGTTTTGCGTACAATTGTCATCAAAACACTGCGTTCAGAAGTTAAGGCGTAAATACCAACTGAACAAAGGAATATCAATATTACAGCTCACTCACCTCGACCTGTTTGCATTTTGTGGAGGCATTAAAAGTTATAACAGGGGTCGAGTTCTGAGTCTGACATGCTATTTACTAATGTAGCTAGCCTGTGTTAAAAGGCTAGCGAAAGACCATGTGTAGCCAAATTCATCATTTAGCAATACTGATCTGCACATGTGTGTGTGTGCAATGGACCACACTTGCACCGTTTTTAGTCTGCCAAGGGTTGGCACTTTAATGTTTGGTCTTGTATTGCAGAGGAACGATCACAACGGCCAAGATTGAATTTGAAGCCCCGCACAGTGAGAGACCCTGTAAATCAACTTGCAGATTCTGCTAGAAGAATGGCTATATTTGGACAGGGAAAACCTCGAGAGGAGCGTAACGTGCCAGATGATTCTCAGGAGCAGCCTAGCGTACAGGAAAACACTTAGTGGACTAGTAGGATAATTATGGTTTTCTCTATATTGTTATGTTTTTTGAGCAAAGTGAAGGTTTGGAAGTTGCAGTAATATTATCAATTACTGTAATTGTTTCCTGGGCCCGAGTGCCACGTGCCACATGGGATATGTTGGCACAGTAATCCTGCCGATTAAGGATGAATATAGGGAGGGAGACAAAATAGAGATGGAGCGTGGTTTACAAACATTGATTTGGAGTTGTATCACAATGGATGATGGTTACATCTTCCAACTGACATTTCTTGCTCATGTAAATTTACTCCACACACGCCCTTTATTGTCGCCACTCTTACTAGTGAATGATGTAGTGTGAAGACTGGCAAAAGGATTCTGTATAGAAGGCAGCATTGTAAAACTGGTTAGTTGAGCGAACATTTAAGTCATAGTCTTGTCTTGTCTCCTTGGTGAGCAATATAATTTTTGGGGCATAGTTCTTTCACCCCCAAAGTACATAAGGGTACCAATTTTCATTGTTAGAGGACCCAGCATATGCAAGTTATAGGCAAAACACCATTTAGAAGTTATTGCCTGAGGCTGTTCTTTCAACTTGTAATTTCTCAATGTTACCATGGTACATCAATATACCAAGTTTCATTGTTAGAGGACTTACCATAGGCACAAAACACCATTTACAAGTTTTTATTGCCCGAGGATGCTTGTTGTTACAAACTTGTAATTTCTGTTTCGATGAACTCCTACCATGATAAATCAGTGTACCAAGCTTCATTGTTAGAGGCCCTGAAATATGCAAGTCGTAGGCACAAATACCATTTTCAAGTATTTATTGCCTGAGGCTGTTTGTTGTTGTTTACAAATTTCTACTTTATGTTTTCAATAAGTAAGTAAGTAAGTTTCACCTCCATGCGTGCTACAATTAGCAAGTTTGAGGAGTGAAGAAGTAATTTAAAGAAAATTGCCTGAGGCCTTTTTGAACAATATGTGGTCGTCATGGAAACATGTAATCGTCATGGAAATAATATAGTAGGCATACGCACCAAGTTTCATCTCTATGCGTGCTACAGTTAGCAAGTTTGTGGAGTGAAGAAGTATTATTTAAAGAAAAGTGCCTGAGACTATTTGTTGTTGTTAGTTTAAAAACATGTGTTGTTGTGATTTTGATGTTGGCTATTGAATCCATTATCACTAAGTACGGTAGTACTTAGTATACATGCCAATCCCTATATACTAAGTACTACCGTACGTAATACGGAAGTCAGTGCTGTGCGCGTAATAATGGTACGAGGGGCGTGGTCGAGATAGTCATATATGACGGTTAACGTTGGTTAACCGAGGTTCGAGCCGGCCGCGATGCGCGCATGCGCCTGGGCGAAAGGGCACGTGGTCGGGGCAGTAGTTTGGTAGGTGGAAGCTCCTCTCTGGCGTGCTCGTTTTTTCTTTCTTTTTCTCTCCATCCCTTCGGGGGTATGATCCGGACTGGGTTTGGGCAGGGGTGGAGCCGGAAATGGAATGACTCCACCTCCAGGAAGAGGGAAATCCCCTTTGCCACGCCCCTCTCGAGCAGCAGAGCCCAGTCCTTTGGCCAGCATCCCTAATGAGGGCTTAGGCCTTCATGCTAAGGGCTGAAGGGGGTTGGGTGAGGGCTGGGTTGTCTTATCGGTGAGGTGAGTTAACACGCGCACAGCACGCGCTTCCGTACATTATTGTATGCGTGGGCGATTCAAAAAGGCGGCGACCAGGAAAACCGGCGTTCAGAACGGAAGAGAGGACGAGAAGCTCGCGCCCTTCCAGCAGCGGTTTGTGTCACTGTCTAAGTCGAACTCCGTCTACGAAAGGCCGCCGAGGGCGTCATACCCGCAAAGCGTACGCTAGTCCGCGGATATAGTTCAAAAGGCGGCGGCCAGGAAAATCGCAAGTTCAGAACGAAAGAGAGGACTAGAAGCTCGCGGAGCGCCCTTCCAGCGGATCAACTGGAGTGTACGGACCCAGCGCGTAGCGACTTCCGGCGACTCGCAAATCACTCGCAATCGTGTGCGCCTGTCCAAGTAAGGCCACGCCCACTCGATGCCGCGTCAGCAAGCCAAGAAAAAGCATGCAGGGTTGGATGACCGCGAAGGCTCCGCTGTCTACGCAACCTACTGTTCCCCAAAATGTCCCCGACTTCCGTGGACTTAGACCTCCGTGGAACAGTGTCGTTGTGCTGTGAAGTCAGTCGGAACCTAGCCCTGGACCAACGCCGCCTTGGTTTGTAACAGCACCGACTTTACCCTAGTAAGTGTACATTTGCCCTAGTACGAGAAAGAGCGCCGACCTACATTCCGCTCCTGTTAGTTCGACTGAAGATCAACTGTCGTTGTGCTGGGGGGGAGCACAGTCGAACTAACCAGAGCGGAATGTAGGCCGGCGCTCTTTCTCGTACTAGGGCAAATGTACCCACAGCCGACCCTGCCATCTTTCCTTTTTCTTGGCTTGCTGACGCGGCATCGAGTGGGCGTGGCCTTATTTGGACAGGCGCGCACGATTGCGAGTGATTTGCGAGTCGCCGGAAGTCGCTACGCGCTGGGTCCGTACACTCCAGTTGATCCGCTGGAAGGGCGCTCCGCGAGCTTCTAGTCCTCTCTTTCGTTCTGAACTTGCGATTTTCCTGGCCGCCGCCTTTTGAACTATATCCGCGGACTAGCGTACGCTTTGCGGGTATGACGCCCTCGGCGGCCTTTCGTAGACGGAGTTCGACTTAGACAGTGACACAAACCGCTGCTGGAAGGGCGCGAGCTTCTCGTCCTCTCTTCCGTTCTGAACGCCGGTTTTCCTGGTCGCCGCCTTTTTGAATCGCCCACGCATACAATAATGTACGGAAGCGCGTGCTGTGCGCGTGTTAACTCACCTCACCGATAAGACAACCCAGCCCTCACCCAACCCCCTTCAGCCCTTAGCATGAAGGCCTAAGCCCTCATTAGGGATGCTGGCCAAAGGACTGGGCTCTGCTGCTCGAGAGGGGCGTGGCAAAGGGGATTTCCCTCTTCCTGGAGGTGGAGTCATTCCATTTCCGGCTCCACCCCTGCCCAAACCCAGTCCGGATCATACCCCCGAAGGGATGGAGAGAAAAAGAAAGAAAAAACGAGCACGCCAGAGAGGAGCTTCCACCTACCAAACTACTGCCCCGACCACGTGCCCTTTCGCCCAGGCGCATGCGCGCATCGCGGCCGGCTCGAACCTCGGTTAACCAACGTTAACCGTCATATATGACTATCTCGACCACGCCCCTCGTACCATTATTACGCGCACAGCACTGACTTCCGTATTACGTACGGTAGTACTTAGTATATAGGGATTGGCATGTATACTAAGTACTACCGTACTTAGTGATAATGGATTCAATAGCCAACATCAAAATCACAACAACACATGTTTTTAAACTAACAACAACAAATAGTCTCAGGCACTTTTCTTTAAATAATACTTCTTCACTCCACAAACTTGCTAACTGTAGCACGCATAGAGATGAAACTTGGTGCGTATGCCTACTATATTATTTCCATGACGATTACATGTTTCCATGACGACCACATATTGTTCAAAAAGGCCTCAGGCAATTTTCTTTAAATTACTTCTTCACTCCTCAAACTTGCTAATTGTAGCACGCATGGAGGTGAAACTTACTTACTTACTTATTGAAAACATAAAGTAGAAATTTGTAAACAACAACAAACAGCCTCAGGCAATAAATACTTGAAAATGGTATTTGTGCCTACGACTTGCATATTTCAGGGCCTCTAACAATGAAGCTTGGTACACTGATTTATCATGGTAGGAGTTCATCGAAACAGAAATTACAAGTTTGTAACAACAAGCATCCTCGGGCAATAAAAACTTGTAAATGGTGTTTTGTGCCTATGGTAAGTCCTCTAACAATGAAACTTGGTATATTGATGTACCATGGTAACATTGAGAAATTACAAGTTGAAAGAACAGCCTCAGGCAATAACTTCTAAATGGTGTTTTGCCTATAACTTGCATATGCTGGGTCCTCTAACAATGAAAATTGGTACCCTTATGTACTTTGGGGGTGAAAGAACTATGCCCCAAAAATTATATTGCTCACCAAGGAGACAAGACAAGACTATGACTTAAATGTTCGCTCAACTAACCAGTTTTACAATGCTGCCTTCTATACAGAATCCTTTTGCCAGTCTTCACACTACATCATTCACTAGTAAGAGTGGCGACAATAAAGGGCGTGTGTGGAGTAAATTTACATGAGCAAGAAATGTCAGTTGGAAGATGTAACCATCATCCATTGTGATACAACTCCAAATCAATGTTTGTAAACCACGCTCCATCTCTATTTTGTCTCCCTCCCTATATTCATCCTTAATCGGCAGGATTACTGTGCCAACATATCCCATGTGGCACGTGGCACTCGGGCCCAGGAAACAATTACAGTAATTGATAATATTACTGCAACTTCCAAACCTTCACTTTGCTCAAAAAACATAACAATATAGAGAAAACCATAATTATCCTACTAGTCCACTAAGTGTTTTCCTGTACGCTAGGCTGCTCCTGAGAATCATCTGGCACGTTACGCTCCTCTCGAGGTTTTCCCTGTCCAAATATAGCCATTCTTCTAGCAGAATCTGCAAGTTGATTTACAGGGTCTCTCACTGTGCGGGGCTTCAAATTCAATCTTGGCCGTTGTGATCGTTCCTCTGCAATACAAGACCAAACATTAAAGTGCCAACCCTTGGCAGACTAAAAACGGTGCAAGTGTGGTCCATTGCACACACACACATGTGCAGATCAGTATTGCTAAATGATGAATTTGGCTACACATGGTCTTTCGCTAGCCTTTTAACACAGGCTAGCTACATTAGTAAATAGCATGTCAGACTCAGAACTCGACCCCTGTTATAACTTTTAATGCCTCCACAAAATGCAAACAGGTCGAGGTGAGTGAGCTGTAATATTGATATTCCTTTGTTCAGTTGGTATTTACGCCTTAACTTCTGAACGCAGTGTTTTGATGACAATTGTACGCAAAACAGCGGTCGATGTAAACCTGTACATTCACTTGGGTTTCACGACTCAAGTACTTTTACGGAAATCAAATCAAGCCTGTTTAGCACTAAACTCTTGGCTTGTTGTCAAATGTGGTAGAAAATGCAATAACAGAACAATGTGCCATCACAGAACAATGTGTGAGTGTATTAAAGGCATTGGCCAGAGGTTGGACAAGATCACGTGAATTGGAATTGCAAAGAATTTCAATTAACCTTTTCAGGAATGCAGGCGTTGACGTTCGTTCACCTTTGCATGCTAAAGTTGGAAGATGCCCTTGAAATCTCGCAGAGTTGTAAAAAAAGGATTGAAATACGTGTACACTGTGAGTGCCACGAAGCTTCTATACATAATATATATATCTCTTAGGTGCAACTCGCTAAGAACATGCGATGGGGTGGGGTTCCGGCGCTTGTCAATAAATATTCAACTACAACTTCTCAGGTTTTGGCTTGTCAGCACTACTTTTGTTTCTGCCATACATTCATTCTCCACGGAGGGAGAGTTTGCTGGCTCAGCAAAAATTGCATTGCCTTATGCAGGAATAAATGACGTGTGTTCAACCCCCTGGCATTGCCCGCTCATACTGCGCTGAATGAAAAGTTGCTTACTGAGTTCGTAATGGGCAGTTTAATGCCTCCGGTACTCAAGACCTCAGCTATGTATTGTACTATGTACAAGCCAGTTAAATGCTGTACAGAAGATGTAAAAGCAATCAATACTCTCAACTCCCCTGTTAACAAAGTGACTTTATTTTAGGTAAACAATAAGTGAGTTAATAATAAAGTCATGGCACCAGAAGTAAAAGCATTGAGAGCCAAAATCGCTAAATGGCGTTCATGTTAATAAAGTGACATTTAACACACTTGTTGTTGGCAAAAAATAATGTATACACTTAAAATGTAACCTGGATCAGGCTCTTTAAATTCTTCATATTTTGATGCAGGATACTCCCTTCGTCTTCCATGGCTCCCACCTCTTCCTTCTTGTTTGTCAGGGAAACCAGTTGTATTTTCATGTCTCTGTGAACTGAAAGGAGCGCCAAAACTTCCATGAGTTGATTCTGATGAATGTTGCTGGTGGGAACCTCCATGAAAGCCTGATGTGTGAGCAAAAAATTATGATAAGTATGCTTTGGCCATGCCTGCAGCAAAACTTGACCCAACAAGCTTGCCAGTACTGGCTGCAATGGCTTGTTTTTGAGCCCCGCATGGCACTTGCTAGCAGCCAGCTTTCTTCCTACTGCAAGCCCGGCTATTTTTGCCACAGTCATTTGGATACAAGCTCAAAATAACTTGGGTTTATCCCTATACATATAAATGTCACAATTAAACGTGATAATGGTCATTTTCTCACACTTCTTTCTCTTCCTTCTTTCTATATAGTATGTAAGTAAAGCGTGAGCTGTTATTTTACATTTACTTATAGTTGGTTCACGTTGGGAAGTCGGATCCGGTTTAGCAGAAGCAACTGTAGTAAGTTATATAAACAATTAGCATGTATTTGTGGGAAAGGGAATGCGGAAAGCGGACGGGTAGTGCGAGCACAGTAGCTACCGCCATTTTGCCGCGAGACTGGGAGAGAGACTGAGAGGGAGAGACGGCATTCCGAAGGGACAGAGACTACCAAAAACGTCATTTGCAACGTATACGCTTTCTTTGAGGAGAAGCACAAGAAGAGTAAGGCTCGTGTTCCTGCAAAGTTGTCTACTAAAACGGCTCAGGCCACAGGGTATAGCGTGCGTACAGTTGAGCGTGTTTTAGCCATAAAGCGAGCTAAGAGATATAAGGCCAGCAGGTATGTGTTGTAGTAGACAATTTCGATACGGATGGTATAAGGCGTACAATTCACGCAGCCACCTGAGTATTATGAAAGGAAAGGGTACCCAACGTTGAAGAAGCTATCAAGTGCACTAAGGGAAAAGGTCTGTTCACTGGCCATGGCACTACTTTGTGGAAGCTATTGTGTAAAAGAGGATTTAATTACAGAAAGGTGAATGAAAAGCACTAAAGTGCAAACCCTCGGCGAACTGCGCATGTGCGGTACCGCTAATTGATGGGCTGGGCTATTTGTAGTATGCGTTTACTCGCTAGAGTAGCTCGCGGAGAGTCTGACACGGGCTAGCTACAGCAGTAGATAGCATGCGGGAGTCGATACACGCCCTTCGTTGCGACTTCTTCTACCTCCAAGGTACACAGAGCAAGCGGACCCAGTTGAGGTAAGTCTTTGCTAATTTGCATATTGGCTTGTTAACCCTCGGCGAGCATGCGCAGCGAGGGTTACAGTACTTGGTTTGTCCATCTGTCCGTCTGTTACCATGTTTTCTGCCACCACGCGCAACAAACAGGTAAAATAGCGACACCAATGGGTTCAGCGCTACACTGGCTTCATTTTTGTAAAAGTGCCGCATTCAAAAATTATGGCATGAAAACCAAGTGAATGAAAAGCACTAAAGTGCAAACCCTCGGCGAACTGCGCATGCGCGGTACCTCTATTTGATTGGCTGGGCTTATTAGTCTGCGTTTACTCGTGATCTCCCGCTAATAGATCACGGAGAGTCTGACGCGGGCTAGTAGATAGCATGCAGGAGTCGATACACGCCCTTCGTTGTAACTTCTTGTACTTCCGAGGTACACAGAGCAAGCGGTGCTAATTAGCATATTGGCTTGTTCACTTGGTTTTCACGCCATAACTTCTGAATGCGGCACTTTTACGAAAATCACCATTTTAAAAATCAAGCCAGTGTAGCGCTGAACCCATTGGTGTCGCTATTTTACCTGTTTGTTGCGCGTGGTGGCAGAAAACATGGTAACAGACGGACAGATGGACAAACCAAGTACTGTAACCCTCGCTGCGCATGCTCGCCGAGGGTTAACAAGCCAATATGCAAATTAGCAAAGACTTACCTCAACTGGGTCCGCTTGCTCTGTGTACCTTGGAGGTAGAAGAAGTCGCAACGAAGGGCGTGTATCGACTCCCGCATGCTATCTACTGCTGTAGCTAGCCCGTGTCAGACTCTCCGCGAGCTACTCTAGCGAGTAAACGCATACTACAAATAGCCCAGCCCATCAATTAGCGGTACCGCACATGCGCAGTTCGCCGAGGGTTTGCACTTTAGTGCTTTTCATTCACCTTTCTGTAATTAAATCCTCTTTTACACAATAGCTTCCACAAAGTAGTGCCATGGCCAGTGAACAGACCTTTTCCCTTAGTGCACTTGATAGCTTCTTCAACGTTGGGTACCCTTTCCTTTCATAATACTCAGGTGGCTGCGTGAATTGTACGCCTTATACCATCCGTATCGAAATTGTCTACTACAACACATACCTGCTGGCCTTATATCTCTTAGCTCGCTTTATGGCTAAAACACGCTCAACTGTACGCACGCTATACCCTGTGGCCTGAGCCGTTTTAGTAGACAACTTTGCAGGAACACGAGCCTTACTCTTCTTGTGCTTCTCCTCAAAGAAAGCGTATACGTTGCAAATGACGTTTTTGGTAGTCTCTGTCCCTTCGGAATGCCGTCTCTCCCTCTCAGTCTCTCTCCCAGTCTCGCGGCAAAATGGCGGTAGCTACTGTGCTCGCACTACCCGTCCGCTTTCCGCATTCCCTTTCCCACAAATACATGCTAATTGTTTATATAACTTACTACAGTTGCTTCTGCTAAACCGGATCCGACTTCCCAACGTGAACCAACTATAAGTAAATGTAAAATAACAGCTCACGCTTTACTTACATACTATATAGAAAGAAGGAAGAGAAAGAAGTGTGAGAAAATGACCATTATCACGTTTAATTGTGACATTTATATGTATAGGGATAAACCCAAGTTATTTTGAGCTTGTATCCAAATGACTGTGGCAAAAATAGCCGGGCTTGCAGTAGGAAGAAAGCTGGCTGCTAGCAAGTGCCATGCGGGGCTCAAAAACAAGCCATTGCAGCCAGTACTGGCAAGCTTGTTGGGTCAAGTTTTGCTGCAGGCATGGCCAAAGCATACTTATCATAATTTTTTGCTCACACATCAGGCTTTCATGGAGGTTCCCACCAGCAACATTCATCAGAATCAACTCATGGAAGTTTTGGCGCTCCTTTCAGTTCACAGAGACATGAAAATACAACTGGTTTCCCTGACAAACAAGAAGGAAGAGGTGGGAGCCATGGAAGACGAAGGGAGTATCCTGCATCAAAATATGAAGAATTTAAAGAGCCTGATCCAGGTTACATTTTAAGTGTATACATTATTTTTTGCCAACAACAAGTGTGTTAAATGTCACTTTATTAACATGAACGCCATTTAGCGATTTTGGCTCTCAATGCTTTTACTTCTGGTGCCATGACTTTATTATTAACTCACTTATTGTTTACCTAAAATAAAGTCACTTTGTTAACAGGGGAGTTGAGAGTATTGATTGCTTTTACATCTTCTGTACAGCATTTAACTGGCTTGTACATAGTACAATACATAGCTGAGGTCTTGAGTACCGGAGGCATTAAACTGCCCATTACGAACTCAGTAAGCAACTTTTCATTCAGCGCAGTATGAGCGGGCAATGCCAGGGGGTTGAACACACGTCATTTATTCCTGCATAAGGCAATGCAATTTTTGCTGAGCCAGCAAACTCTCCCTCCGTGGAGAATGAATGTATGGCAGAAACAAAAGTAGTGCTGACAAGCCAAAACCTGAGAAGTTGTAGTTGAATATTTATTGACAAGCGCCGGAACCCCACCCCATCGCATGTTCTTAGCGAGTTGCACCTAAGAGATATATATATTATGTATAGAAGCTTCGTGGCACTCACAGTGTACACGTATTTCAATCCTTTTTTTACAACTCTGCGAGATTTCAAGGGCATCTTCCAACTTTAGCATGCAAAGGTGAACGAACGTCAACGCCTGCATTCCTGAAAAGGTTAATTGAAATTCTTTGCAATTCCAATTCACGTGATCTTGTCCAACCTCTGGCCAATGCCTTTAATACACTCACACATTGTTCTGTGATGGCACATTGTTCTGTTATTGCATTTTCTACCACATTTGACAACAAGCCAAGAGTTTAGTGCTAAACAGGCTTGATTTGATTTCCGTAAAAGTACTTGAGTCGTGAACCCAAGTGAATGTACAGGTTTACATCGACCGCTGTTTTGCGTACAATTGTCATCAAAACACTGCGTTCAGAAGTTAAGGCGTAAATACCAACTGAACAAAGGAATATCAATATTACAGCTCACTCACCTCGACCTGTTTGCATTTTGTGGAGGCATTAAAAGTTATAACAGGGGTCGAGTTCTGAGTCTGACATGCTATTTACTAATGTAGCTAGCCTGTGTTAAAAGGCTAGCGAAAGACCATGTGTAGCCAAATTCATCATTTAGCAATACTGATCTGCACATGTGTGTGTGTGCAATGGACCACACTTGCACCGTTTTTAGTCTGCCAAGGGTTGGCACTTTAATGTTTGGTCTTGTATTGCAGAGGAACGATCACAACGGCCAAGATTGAATTTGAAGCCCCGCACAGTGAGAGACCCTGTAAATCAACTTGCAGATTCTGCTAGAAGAATGGCTATATTTGGACAGGGAAAACCTCGAGAGGAGCGTAACGTGCCAGATGATTCTCAGGAGCAGCCTAGCGTACAGGAAAACACTTAGTGGACTAGTAGGATAATTATGGTTTTCTCTATATTGTTATGTTTTTTGAGCAAAGTGAAGGTTTGGAAGTTGCAGTAATATTATCAATTACTGTAATTGTTTCCTGGGCCCGAGTGCCACGTGCCACATGGGATATGTTGGCACAGTAATCCTGCCGATTAAGGATGAATATAGGGAGGGAGACAAAATAGAGATGGAGCGTGGTTTACAAACATTGATTTGGAGTTGTATCACAATGGATGATGGTTACATCTTCCAACTGACATTTCTTGCTCATGTAAATTTACTCCACACACGCCCTTTATTGTCGCCACTCTTACTAGTGAATGATGTAGTGTGAAGACTGGCAAAAGGATTCTGTATAGAAGGCAGCATTGTAAAACTGGTTAGTTGAGCGAACATTTAAGTCATAGTCTTGTCTTGTCTCCTTGGTGAGCAATATAATTTTTGGGGCATAGTTCTTTCACCCCCAAAGTACATAAGGGTACCAATTTTCATTGTTAGAGGACCCAGCATATGCAAGTTATAGGCAAAACACCATTTAGAAGTTATTGCCTGAGGCTGTTCTTTCAACTTGTAATTTCTCAATGTTACCATGGTACATCAATATACCAAGTTTCATTGTTAGAGGACTTACCATAGGCACAAAACACCATTTACAAGTTTTTATTGCCCGAGGATGCTTGTTGTTACAAACTTGTAATTTCTGTTTCGATGAACTCCTACCATGATAAATCAGTGTACCAAGCTTCATTGTTAGAGGCCCTGAAATATGCAAGTCGTAGGCACAAATACCATTTTCAAGTATTTATTGCCTGAGGCTGTTTGTTGTTGTTTACAAATTTCTACTTTATGTTTTCAATAAGTAAGTAAGTAAGTTTCACCTCCATGCGTGCTACAATTAGCAAGTTTGAGGAGTGAAGAAGTAATTTAAAGAAAATTGCCTGAGGCCTTTTTGAACAATATGTGGTCGTCATGGAAACATGTAATCGTCATGGAAATAATATAGTAGGCATACGCACCAAGTTTCATCTCTATGCGTGCTACAGTTAGCAAGTTTGTGGAGTGAAGAAGTATTATTTAAAGAAAAGTGCCTGAGACTATTTGTTGTTGTTAGTTTAAAAACATGTGTTGTTGTGATTTTGATGTTGGCTATTGAATCCATTATCACTAAGTACGGTAGTACTTAGTATACATGCCAATCCCTATATACTAAGTACTACCGTACGTAATACGGAAGTCAGTGCTGTGCGCGTAATAATGGTACGAGGGGCGTGGTCGAGATAGTCATATATGACGGTTAACGTTGGTTAACCGAGGTTCGAGCCGGCCGCGATGCGCGCATGCGCCTGGGCGAAAGGGCACGTGGTCGGGGCAGTAGTTTGGTAGGTGGAAGCTCCTCTCTGGCGTGCTCGTTTTTTCTTTCTTTTTCTCTCCATCCCTTCGGGGGTATGATCCGGACTGGGTTTGGGCAGGGGTGGAGCCGGAAATGGAATGACTCCACCTCCAGGAAGAGGGAAATCCCCTTTGCCACGCCCCTCTCGAGCAGCAGAGCCCAGTCCTTTGGCCAGCATCCCTAATGAGGGCTTAGGCCTTCATGCTAAGGGCTGAAGGGGGTTGGGTGAGGGCTGGGTTGTCTTATCGGTGAGGTGAGTTAACACGCGCACAGCACGCGCTTCCGTACATTATTGTATGCGTGGGCGATTCAAAAAGGCGGCGACCAGGAAAACCGGCGTTCAGAACGGAAGAGAGGACGAGAAGCTCGCGCCCTTCCAGCAGCGGTTTGTGTCACTGTCTAAGTCGAACTCCGTCTACGAAAGGCCGCCGAGGGCGTCATACCCGCAAAGCGTACGCTAGTCCGCGGATATAGTTCAAAAGGCGGCGGCCAGGAAAATCGCAAGTTCAGAACGAAAGAGAGGACTAGAAGCTCGCGGAGCGCCCTTCCAGCGGATCAACTGGAGTGTACGGACCCAGCGCGTAGCGACTTCCGGCGACTCGCAAATCACTCGCAATCGTGTGCGCCTGTCAGTAAGGCCACGCCCACTCGATGCCGCGTCAGCAAGCCAAGAAAAAGCATGCAGGTGGATGACCAGCGAAGGCTCCGCTGTCTACGCACCTACATGTTCCCGCCAAATGTCCCCGACTTCCGCTGACTTAGACCCTCTCCGTGGAACAGGTCGTTGCTGCTGCTGTGAACGTCAGTCGAACCTCGCCCTGGACCAACGCCGCCTGGTTTGTAACAGCACCGACCTTACTCCTAGTCAGAAGGTGTAGCATTTGCCCCTAGTACGAGAAGAGCGCCGACACTTCCGCTCCTGTTAGTTCGAACTGAAGATCACTGTCGTGTGGCTGTGAGCACAGTCGAACTAACCAGGACGGCGGAATTGTAGGCCGGCGCTCTTTCTCGTACTAGGCAAATGTACCACAGCCGACCTGACTGCATCTTTCCTTTTTCTGGCTTGCTGACGCGGCATCGAGTGGGCGTGGCCTATTGGACAGGCGCGCACGATTGCGAGTGATTTGCGAGTCGCCGGAAGTCGCTACGCGCTGGTCCGTACACTCCAGTTGATCCCTTCCAGCAGCTGTTTGTGTCACCGTCTGAGTCGAACTCCGTCTACGAAAGGCGCCGAGGGCCTCATTCCCGCAAAGCGTACGCTCGTCCGCAGATATAGTATATACAGTTCGTGTGATATAGTACAGTTCTGCGCGATATAATTTAAAAACTGTTCTGTATGATGAATATTATACTGGCGGCGCCTTTGATTCGCCCACGCAAAATACAATAATTAGTGATAGGGATTGGGCTATGATAGGGAGTTTGGTCATCTTCTCTCCTCCTCAGATGCAACACCCATAACTCAAACGAACAACAAAACAGCATGAATTTTGTGAAGAATGTAGATAAGTCGCATCACCCCAGAAGAGACTGGTCATACTCATTCTTTGGCAACAACAACAAATAGCCCAGACATACATATACATATAATGGGATTCCACATGTGTCAGTATAACTCACAAATAGTAGGGGCTATGTGAACGAAACTTTGTAGTTCAATCACCAACATTAAAATTACAACAATACATGTTTGTAATAATAATAACACTCAGGTGGCTGCCATAGCACTTGGGCCATAGACCACGCACCCAGAGCAATGGGCGGAACCGTTAACACACGAACATACACCATATGAACATGAGGTGCCTGTCTCACCTCCCAGACACCTCAACTCCCCAGACGCAATCTGAGACTGGGTTTGTTGTACACAGGGACTATCGCCGTATAACCTAACCTTTCTTAGCTCCCAAACATCCAAAATAAAATCTTTAACAAGGCCAAGCAAAGAACCAAATTTATCCTCCCACAGTTCACTACCCAATATAAAGGATGCTTTCCTGAAACTATCAAGCGACTGGAAATGCTCAAACCCATCATCCCCAAGCTTCCCCTGCAGGGTAACTAAGAAATTGCTCCTAAGACTACTATATGCTGGACACTCCCACAACACATGACTCACACTTTCACACTCATCATCACACAACAGGCACTCTTTCACCCCCTCCCTCCCCCTATGCCTGCCCAGTTCCTCATTTAGCCCATGCGTGCCTGACCTGAACTTAAACATTAATCTAGACCCAGCATCACTTTTCCCATGCAAGTACTTTTTGAACTCTACCACCTTGTTAAATGTCTTATACAATAACAGCTTTACTTTGCTATTTAGCCCCTCTTCAAACTTTCTAATCTCCCTCTCATTGATACTGTCCCGTATTATAGACAAAAAGCCCTTCAAGGAGCAATCCCCATTTTGAATATCATGCAACCACTCTGCCTTGTCAAGACCTAATGACGAAAAGAGATCATCAATGACCTTACTCCAACCCTTCCTCTGCCTGCCTCTCCGTGGCTTAAAATTCCATTCCTGATTAAAAAGCTTCTTCGGATACCTATTGCCTGGCAATGCCGCTAACTTATACCACCACTTCAACTTATTCTTATCCCTACGCCCTTGTAACGTATCAAGCCCCATATCCCCCCTAACGGCTTCATTACATGGAAACGATGTTACACACGTGCGTACCAAGTTTCATCTCCATGCGTGGTACCGTTAGCGAGTTTGAGGAGTGAAGAAGTAATTTAAAGAAAATTGCCTGAGGCTATTTGTTGTTATTTACAAACATGTATTATTGCGATTTTGATGTTGGCTATTGAATACATTGTGTATACAAACTTCGCTCACGTAACTCTTACCAATTGTGAGTGACATTATAACTCCCATTATAACGTATTGCCCATTATAATGTATTGCCTGGGGCACTTTTGTTGTTGTTTACAAAGTATGACGTTGCACAATCCGGTATGTCCCGAGTATACGAAGTACATAACATGTTTAGTGCAGAGCAAATCAGCTCCGTATAAGCACACAGCCGCGTTTCCGCGAGAAAGAGACGAGAGCGCAAGACCGTCATCCCGTGCGGGACTATTGAACGCCGAACGCTATGGTACGCTGCTCCGCCGCTCTAGCTACTCCCGCTGCGGGACTTTCCCCCGCCACTCATCCGAAGAAACGCGACAGGAGACCTGCGCGAACCATCGCAATCAGAGAGTGGAGAATTCAGGCGCTGTGCGGGCTGCTAGCGTTCCCCGTAGCTTTGTCGCGCGCACTCGCTCGCGGAGCCCCACCCCCTTATTTGTGTGCGTGCGGTTGGTTTGTGGGCGGGCGTGAGCTGCCTGGCTATCTACTATGTTATACATGGCAAGGAGGGAGATGGGCTCAAAGCAGACACAGAAAACTGTCTTGTGGAAAAAGAAAATCAAGATATCACTTATTTTGATCATGTTTTGCGGGATACATTTCCTACATGAAATGCTGTTGAACTTGTTGGAAAAAAAACAAGGTTTCATATCATGTTTTCATGTTACTTTTGTTAGCTCACGAGGTTCATATGAGAAATCAGAAACCTCCTACTAACAAATCTGATTGGTCGATTCGAATCAGCTATGCACTAAAATGCTACTGTATGTACCATGTCAATCCCTATAATATACTGTGATCACTAAGTACGGTAGTACTTAGTATATAGGGATGACACAGGTTGTCCTGCATTATGCCCATACATTTGAGATTTTCGGGTTTCTATTTCAATCAGATCCAACTTTTGACACATCAGACTAATTTGTATCGTCACAAAGAGCATGTATCCAAGAAATAGCTTAAATCGCATAACCGGTATTTGATTTATTTATTTCAATTTTCTTCTTCTTGTTGTTGTTCAGTTTCAACAAGCGTATCTCAAAAATCAGGTAAGATATGGAGATCAAACTTTGCACAAAGATTGGAATCCATGACAGGTCGTGTAAGAGCATTTTTATTTCATCAACAAATAGCCCCCCAGGTAATACATTATTATAGAGACAAATAAAGTGTGCTATATAACAGGGTAAAGCTAATACCCAGAGTGATAAAACTTTGTACATACATGCAACCCATCATTAGTATCAAAATGTAAACATTACAAGTTTTTAAACAGCCTCAGGCAATAAAAGCTTGTAAAATGTGTTTGTGCCTATAACTTACTTATGGTGGGTCCTCTAACAATGAAACTTGGTACACTGATGTACCATGACGAGTGTTGATTGAAACAGAAATTACAAGTTTGTAAACAACAACAAACAGCGTCAGGCAATGAATACTTGTAAATGATGTTCGTGCCTATAACTTGCATATTTTGGGTCCTCTAACAACAAAACTTGGTACACTGATTTACAACGATGAGAGTTCATCGAAACATAAATTACTAGCTTGTAAACAACAACAAACAGCCTCTGGCAATAAATACTTGTAAATGTTGTTTGTACCTGTAACTTGCATATTGTGGGTCCTCTAACAATGAAACTTGGTACACTGATTTACAGAGTTCATTGAAACATGAATTACAAGTTTGTAAACAACTACAAACAGCCTCAGGCAATTAACAATCTGTTTTTCCTATAACTTTGTACACTTATCTACTTTGGAACTGAAATAAAAATGTAGATGACGACTAAGAGTCCGAGGCAATAAATACATGTTACTTTTTATTATGGACATTATGCCCCAATGCATGTGCATGCCGTAAAAAGAGGAAAGGAGACAAGTAAATAAAATATTCTGCGAATTAAAAAAGTGTGGAATATAGGGGATGCCATAAAAAGCAAGGAGACAAGACAGGGATGACCTAGTGTATGTGATGCATTAGTACAGTGGGATGATGGTTACATTTTCAAACTGACATTGCTTGCTTGTGTAAATCTTCCTCCACACAAGCCCTATATTGTCGCCACTTTTCTCACAACATGAATTTGTTTAGTGTGAGGACAATGGTGAGGCTGAGACACATAGATCCACTCATGCCTAAGAAACGAGTCATAGCTGCACATCATACAATAGAGATCACTCGTGCTAGCAAGAGATTTCAATGACAGTGTATTTAGCCAGCTCTCTCAAGAATATTAAGACCAGTCTGTAAAGGGATTCTCTGGCGGGCCGTGAACACGGCATTGTAAAACTCATCGTTAGTTGAGCGAACACCGAAGTCTTAGACTGCACACAATGCAGTCACAACCAAAAACTGAGGAGCTGTCAGAGAGGGCAACACCTGTGCAGCACATGCTTAAGAGATGAGTCATTCTATGAGGGAGTACAGTCATGCTTTGCGACAATAATAGGGCTTGTGTGGAGGAAGATTTACACGAGCAAGCAATGTCAGTTTGAAAATGTAACCATCATCCCACTGTACTAATGCATCACATACACTAGGTCATCCCTGTCTTGTCTCCTTGCTTTTTATGGCATCCCTATATTCCACACTTTTAATTCGCAGACTTTTTTATTTACTTGTATAGGGATTGACATGGTACCTAGCATCATAGATGTATGGGGCTATGATAGGGAGTTTTGTTCTTCTTCTTCTTCCTGTTCAACCAGCATAACTCAAAAACCGAAAGAGATAAAGGCATAAAAAAGTTTGTAGGAATGTACATATCGATAACCACATGGGCAACGTCATACTTTTTGTTTGTAAACAATGTTGTTTACTGTAAACAACAACAAAATTGCCCCTGGCAATACATTATAATGGGCAATACGTTATAATGGGCATACTACATGTGTCAGTGTAACTCACAATTGGTAAGAGTTATGTGAGCAAAAGTTTGTATACACAATGTATTCAATAGCCAACATCAAAATCGCAAAAATACATATTTGTAAATAACAACAAATAGCCTCAGGCACTTTTCTTTTAATTAACTTCTTCACTTCTCAAACTTGCTAACTATAGCACGCATGGAGGTGAAACTAGGTGCGCATGTGTATTACATCGTTTCCATGACGATCACAACAACAAATAGCCTCAGGCACTTTTCTTTAAAATTACTTCTTCACTCCTAAAACTTGTTAACTGTAGCATGCATGGAGGTGAAATTTGGTGCGCATGTGTATTACATCGATTCCACGACGACCACAATAACAAATAGCCTCAGGCACTTTTCTTTAAAATTACTTCTTCACTCCTCAAACTCGCTAACGGCACCACGCATGGAGATGAAACTTGGTACGCTTGCCTGTAACATCATTTCCATGACAACCACTTTGTTTGAACAACAACAAATAGCCTCAGGCACTTTACTTTAAATCTTCACTTCTACAACTCGCTAACGGTACCACACATAGAGATGAAACTAGGTACGTAATCGTGTAACATCATTTCCATGACAACCACATTGTTTAAACAACAACAAATAGCCTCAGGCACTTTACTTTAAATCTTCACTTCTACAACTCGCTAAAGGTATATAGCACGCATGGAGATGCAACTAGGTACATTATACATATTACATCATTTTCATGACAACCACTTTGTTTGAACGTTTGAACATTAACTAATAGCCTCAGGCACTTTACTCTTAAATTCTTGACTTCTAAAGGTATATAGCACGCATGGAGATGAAACTAGGTACATATACATGTTACATCATTTTCATGACAACCACTTCGTTTCAACATTAACTAATAGCCTCAGGCACTTTACTCTTAAATTCTTGACTTCTACAACACGCTAAAGGTATATAGCACGCATGGAGATGTAACTTGGTACGCATGCGTATTACATCATTTCCACGACAACTACATGTTAATATGACGACTACATATTGTTCAAAAAAACTTCAGGTTGCACTGTGGCCACGTGACGCGAGTATATGGGGCGCGGTTGATGGGCATGCGCAAAGAGACAACAAGCTCTGTGATAAGAGCTCAGGCATATAAAAATGAGAGGAGACAAGTAAATAAAAAAATCCTGTGGATTAAAAAAAGAGCGTATATAGGGATCGTATAAAAAGAAAGGGAGACAAGATAGGGATGGTGTTTGTGGAAGCACAGAGATGCTAGCGAGGAGTTAGGACTCCCATAGGTCATTACAACAGCCCTATATCGTCGCATCAGTGCTTTACTATATACTTTCTCATGAATATATCAGCCAACCTTGAATACTTGAATTTTGTTTTCTTGCGTTACACAATTTTTCCATGTTTCCATGTATATACATGTATATCCAATGTTATGGTCAGCTGATTATACTTCCACCTAAATGCGCACTCAATGGAAATGTAGCATGACAAATCTATCAAAGGTAATTAGTAAGTACTTCATTACTTCATTCATGCTAGGTATATACTCCCACCGTAGGACGATATAGGGCTTTTGTAATGACCTGTGGGAGTCCTAACTCCTCGCTAGCATCTCTGTGCTTCCACAAACACCATCCCTATCTTGTCTCCCTTTCTTTTTATACGATCCCTATATGCACTTTTTTTAATCCGCAAGATTTTTTAATTTACTTGTCTCCTTTCATTTTTATACCGTACTTAGTGATAATGGACCCAGCATCATGTATGGAGCTATGATAGGGAGTTTTTGTTCATCTTCTTCTTCCTGTTCAGCATAACTCAAAAACCGAAAGAGATAAAGCTATGACATTTTGTAGGAATGTTCATACTTTTTGTTTGTATCAACAACTAAATTGCCCCAGGCAATACCTTATAATGGGCATTCTACATGTGTCAGTGTTGATAAGAGCTATGTGACAAAAGTTTGTATACACAATGTAGTCAATAGCCAACATCAAAATCACAATAATATATGTTTTCAGTGCATAGCTGGTTTAAATCGAGAAATCTGATTGGTCCACACGAGGTACTTGATTTCCCGTAGTATACCTGGGACGCTCCATAGTAAACCTTGTTTTTCATGTAAAATTTTTACATGAAAATGACAAGATCACATACATAATCTACAGAAACATGTAGCTTTATCGTCTACAATAATTCTTTTTTAGTTTCAACAGTATGCACAGAGAGACAAGAAGTCTGGGCCTAGCTGTACGTAAGCGCCTGTACGCTAGCGTTAGCGGTACGTCACGCCCGCGGATACGTACGTGCGCGTAGAGTGGGCGGCGCCCCTTTTCCGCGAAGCGCGGCGGACGGCGAGCGGGTGCTGATATAGCTTCTGCCTACCGTTTCTGGCTCGCCGCTGGTGGCTGAAACCTCGCTCGAGTCGGTTACCAATCGCGTCTTCACGCTCATTCGAATTTCAGTCGCCTGGAAACGGGCGCTGTGCGTGTGCGGATTCGTCTGCTCTGCACTAAACATGTTAGTTACTCCGTATACTCGGGAACTACGGGATTTCAATGAACCCTCGGCCATCCGCGTAGTTGCCCTCGCTGCGCTCGGGACACTACAACGCGGAGGCCCTCGGGTTCATTGAAATCCCGTAGTTCCCTCGAACGGAGTAACTAACTTATATGTAAATAACAACAAATAGCCCCAGGCACTTTTCTTTAAATTTACTTCTTCACTCCTCAAACTTTCCAATGGTAGCACACATAGAGTTGAAACTTGGTATGTATGCCTATTATATCGTTTCCATGACGATTACAGGTTTTCATGACGATCACATATTGTTTGAAAAAGCTTCAGGCAATTTTCTTTAAAACTACTTGTTCACTCCTCGAACTTGCTAACTGTAGCACGCATGGAGGTGAAACTTGGTGCGCATATGTATTACATCGTTGCCATGACAACCACAACAACATAGCCTCAGGCACTTTTCTTTAAAATTACTTCTTCACTCCTCAAACTCACTAACGGTACCACGCATGGAGGTGAAACTTGGTGCGCATGTGTATTACATCGTTTCCATGATGACCACTTTGTTTGAACAACAACAAATAGCCTCAGGCTGACGACCACATATTGTTTGACAAATAGCTTCAGGCACTCTTCACTCCTCAAACTTGCTAACAGTAGCACTCATGGAGATGAAACTTGGTACGATTGCGTATGACATCGTTTCCATGACAACCACACATTATTTGAACAACAACAAATAGCCTCAGGCATTAACTTCTTCACTCCTCAAACTTGCTAACGGCAGCGCACATGGAGATGAAACTTGGTACGCATACGTATTACATCATTTCAATGACGACAACAGGCATTTTTCTTGCCCCCTTCCACAGAGTTAATACGTAGTAGTATATGGAAATGAGTGGAGACAAGTAAATTAAAAATCCTGCAAATTAAAAAAGCGAGGAGTTAGGACTCCCACATGTCATTACAACAGCCCTATCTCGTCGTACGGTGGGAGTGAAGGTTATGAAAGAGTCCGTAAAATATTGCTAAGTACTGTACTACTTACTAATGATCATTGTGTACATTTCATCGATCTGTCGTGCTACATTCCCATGGAGTGTACATAGATCAAGGTGCGAGCAGTTATGTGTACTGTCGTAATCAGCTGACCAAAACAATGTACATCATTACATGGAAAACATACTTATAATACGAGAAAACTAAATTCAAGTATGCAGGGTTGCTGATACTTATGCGAGTTTTTCCTCCGTGGTCAAGCACCGATACGACGATATAGGGGCTGTTGTAATGACCTGTGGGAGTCCTAACTCCTCGCTAGCATATCTGTGCTTCCACAAACACCATCCCTATCTTGTCTCCCTTTCTTTTTATACCATCCCTATATGCACTCTTAATCCGCAGGATTTATAATTTACGTGTAAACAGGTTGTCCTGCATTATGCCCATACATTTCACATTTTCATGTTTCACTTTCAGTTTCAATCAGATCCAACTTCCGTCTGATCCGTATCGTCACAAAGAGCATGTATCCTACCCAAGAAATTGCTTAAATCGAGTAATCGGTAATTACAGTTTTCAAATTTCTTCTCATTGTTGTTCAGTTTAGACAAGCGTATTTCAAAAACCGCTTAAGATGTGGAGATGAAACTTTGCACAAAGATTGGAATCCGTGACCCGGCGTGCAAGAGATTTTTTATTTGTTATGTAAACAATTTTGTTTACATGTAAACAACAACAAAATAGCCCCCAGGCCATACATTATGATATAGACTATTAAAGTGCGCTAACTAGGTAGAGCAAATACCCAGAATGATAAAACTTTGTACACACATGCAACCCATCATTAGTATCAAAATGTAAACCTTACAAGTTTGTAAACAGCAAGACAGGCAATAAACACTTGTAAAATGTGTGTCTGCCTATAACTTGCTTATGGTGGGTCCTCTAACAATGAAACTTTGGGCCCTCGTCGAATTGTTAATTGTATTTCGTGAGACTCGCTGCGTGTTACACTGGTAGAGTTCAAGCCTAAGGTGTGCATGCCGCAGCAGAGTCTCACTGGACCCCATATCACCAAACTTCAAGTGGCATAGTGACTCATTAGAGCACATACGACCATTGTCACTTGAGTCTGGTATTTTCACCCCATTGAAGGACCTTCGACAAATATTTAGTGGTCTCGGTCTCTCTGTAATATAACCGTCTGAAGGTGGATTCCCTGCTCCAATCAGCATTGCTGAGGATATCCGCCAGGGGAACACCCCTAGCCATGGCAGCCGATTATGATGCTCCCCGCACTCAGTGAGCCTTGAAGGACTCGTCCACCACCAAGATGTCCTTGACCCAGTTGGTCAGCCTCTGAGATGTAATTACTGGATTGTATGGGCGAATGTATCACAGAAACAGCGCAGACCCTTGTTGTCGGAGCTCTCAGGTTCTCTCCTCATAAAACTTCAGGCATTCCACAACACACAAACGTTTGTGCACTGAAAAACAGCTCCTTAGAGGGAAGTCCTGGCGTCCTCTTCTTAGGAAGGGAGGCCAATATAAACACCACCCCGTTTGTCTTGTACACCCTGAACCGGATGTCTAGAGCTCTGAGTTCATACGTTCTACTCGCCTTCACCAAGGCCATCAGAACAGCCAGGATGATCTGGTTTATCTGTTTGAGAGAGAGGGACTCATTCGAGCCCAATGCTGCCAGGTGCTTAGTCACCACATCAACATCCAAGGAGGCAGAGTAGCGGGGTTGGGGAGGCCATTGGTTGTAGACACTAGGGGGTGCTGCCCGATAGGGCTACCATCTACTTGTTTGTGGGTTCATTGACACAGCAGATCTGTTACTGTAGGCCTTGGTCATTGACGCCCGCTAGAAATTCAAGAAAGTGTTGGACATCCCCTGAAATGGGATCAATCCGCCTCTTAGCATATCAGCTAGACCACCTGGCCCAACCTGACTGGTACACTGTGTTGGTACCTTTGCTCCATCCTGATCAGATGAGCGCTGAAGAAATTCCCTCTGCAAGGTGGGTCTCCCTGATAGTTTCCAGGTGGCTAGCTGGAGCTAATCTCGTAGCACAAATGAGTGTACCCTGTTGAAGGGGTCTACTAGAAGCTGAAAGTGTGACGGCACAGGCAAAGGGTATTCTATTTGAAGGTCCAGTAGGACCGGGTACCAGGGCTGGACGTCCCACACAGGGGTCACCAGAACCACTGTACACCCCTCCAGGCGAACTTTCTGCAGGCATCTGCCTATCAGGGAGAACGGGGGAAATGCATACCCAACCTCCTCCTGTCAAGACATAGTGAAGACACCCGTTGCGATTGCAAACGGGTCGGGGCGCCAGCTGACGCACCTCCTCAGTTGGTTGTTGAGGCGAGTGGCAAAGAGATCCACTGAGCATGGTTCCAGGGTCCGTATTACACTGCGACAGATTGCCCTCTCGAGCATCCACTTGGCTCATGACTGTAGTGTCCTGCACTCTCCGTCCGCTATGGAGTTCACGCCCAGCAGGTGTACTGCTGACGGGTTATCCCCTGGTGGAGGTAGCAGTGCCAGTGATCGCAGGCTGACTGGGATAGGATCTGAGACCTCGTGCCTCCCATCCTGTTTATGTACGCTATGGACATCATCTTGTCCATTCTGAGAAGGACATGGATGCCCTTCATGAAAATCTTAGTGGCCAGAGCTCAGCCGGCTAGCTCCTGGAGATTTATGTGGTGAGTTCTCTCCTCCTCCTCGGACCAAAGGCCGCCTGTGCTCATCTGCTCTGTGGCCGCTCCCCATCCTAGGAGTAACGCATCTCTCTCTATGGGGTGGGTTGGAGAATTGGGTGGCCGTTCCAACGGTTGAGCATTTCTATCCACCACTCCAGCTCTGCCTTCGATTCCTTGTTCAGAAAAACCCTAGTGTGGAAGGACCGTGTTTTCTTCAGTGTTCTGGCCGGCCAGTGTTGTCATCGACATCATTCCAATCAGTCTGGTAGCCCTAGCCCTAGCCCGGACAAGTCCTTGCGAAGAGTCGATTAGCATCCCTTCAGGATCTTCTGCACCTTTTCTCCTGGTAAGGTTAGTGTCATGAGAGTTGTGTCGATTCTGAAGCCCAGATACACCAGTTTGTGTGTTGGGAGTAGTTGTGACTTTCCCCAGTTGATCCTGAACCCCAACAGCCTGAGGAGAGCCAGGACTTCCTGTGACTGGCGTTCCAGATCTTGCCTTGATTCTGCCATCAACAGCATATCTAGGGATCATGCTCCATAGCCCCCTCTGTCAGAGGATGGCCCTGACCAGTTTCAGTAGCTTCGTGAAAACCCTTGGAGCACTGCTGAGGCCAAAGGGGAGACACTGGAACTCGTTTACTCTCTCCTCCATGTGAACCGTAGATACTTCCTGTCCCCCTACCTCCTCGATTGGTACCGAGAGGTAGGCATCCTTCAGGTCGATCGAGACCAACCTCCGGACCAGGTCATTCAGTGTTTTCGCGATAATCTGCGTCTTGCTATCAAACGGTTCAGCGGCTTCAGGTTGACGACTGGTCGCTGCAATCCGGCTCCGATCGTGATCCATCCAGGCGGCAAGCATCCTAGAGGTCCGGGCCTTAGCCTATAGCAATAGTCCTAGGTGCTAACCGAGAATGTGACAAAAGAATGCATGTAGTACACAGTATATGACCGCCACCCATGTTCGTCCCACTAGGGGTAGGGTGGTGGTCTTTGTTCGTTGTCTCCGCGCCCCATCTTCTTTAGAAGAGCGGCCTTCGATCGCGGGTCCCTCAGGATGGCTTCCAGACAAGCCTCGTCAATTGGAGTCATCTTCCGCAACCGCTTATTGTCCTCCATCGTCTTCACTTGTCAACGTTGTTAGGTATGTCGACTGAGAGTACGCTAGTCCACGAATTTCCGACACGTCGAACTACAATCCTGCTGTGCGAACAGCAAAATAAACAGCTGGCAACGTGTTGGTTTTATAGTCGGTTGACTTACCGTATTTTGTTTATTTAGAGCTACAAAATACTGCATTTGAAATATTAACACGCAGCGAGTCTCACAAAATATAGGTTAGACTATGCGTCCGAGTAGTCTAACCTTTCTATACCATGGGAACGGCACCAATTTGCGCCCCCTGCACGCGCCTCCACTCCAGCTGAATACAGTTGTGTACATGGTTGGGCTCTATATTTGCTGTACGAAGTGGCAGCAAGCATCGAGAACTATGGAAATCGTGGAGAGAGAATGTCAGCGGGCATACCTACTGTAAACCGAGGATCACTCAAAAAAATCGCCCAGGTGGATTGAAAGGGAGACACATGGAGCCTAAAATCGTCCAACATCACGCCCACACAGACAATCCTCACCGTTGTTTCCTGAGGCTATTCAAGAAATACAACACCCTTTGCCCTGCAAATCCGAAGAAAATGCCGTCTACCTCAAACCTTCGAAGCATCCCACAGAGAATTGTTGGTTCTCCCGTGAACCACTGGGACACTAGCAAGTGGTAAGCGGAATGTGTGCAAGGGCGGGGATAGAGGGCTAGCGAACAAACCACTCACCTTTGGCCACAAGTGCTACAAGACTATATGCAGCTGGAGCAGACGAGCAGCTCATCATGGAGCCCACTGGCCACAGAACCATTGACCGTGTACGTGGACACAAGACAGCCTTCGCCAGGATGTGTCTAACATTTGGAATCGGACAAAGCAAACGAAGACCGAGGCTTCTTCTGTGGTCGAACCACCTGCACCTGCTCAACTGGAAACTCAGCCACATGCAGAATTGTACACTCCTCCACCACTCCTTCCTCCTCCCTCGTTATTTCCTCCCCCTCAACTACCTCCATATCACTATTTCTATACAATACAACCTCCATATTATGTATCAGATACAGCATCAGCACAAGCGTTACCAGTTATCCGCATTCCGAGTCTTGCAACTCTATCGTTATAAACATATCATCTAAAGAGCAATGACATTTTAAAAGCAAACAGTTGATTTCTACAAGAACTGAGAGCAGAAATGAGGTGTATAAAACAACTCTTGTAAAAAGGCTTGTTTTCATGTTGTAAAATCGAGGTGTAAATCAAAAACCTCGTTTTTGGGCCAAATCATGAAAGTGCAGACCCTCGGCGAACTGCGCATGCGCGGTACAGCTAATTGATGGGCTGGGCCTATTATACTAATTGCAACGGAGCAGTTTCAGAGAAAACCGCACATACTTTCTGACCTTCATTGCCCGTTAAGTAGGTCGTATCCTTTGTGAGACGAACAAACAGCCGAGAAGTGGGATTGAGAGTAACAGACACACACAGACAGACAGACCCAACTACCGTACTACCGTACCCTCGCTGCGCATGCGCGCAGAGGGTAATAATGCAAACCCTCGGCGAACTTCGCAAACGCGGTACCGCTAATAATTGGGCTTACTGTAGTAGATAGCATGCGGGAGGCCATTCGTTGTGATTGTGTCTCCAAGGTACACAGAGCAAGCGGACCCGGTCGAGGTAAGCCTGTACTAGTTTGCATATTGGCTTGTTGACTAGCTTTTCACGCCAAACGCAGTAGTTGTAACGAAAATCGCCTTTTTAAAAATGAAGCCAGTGTAGCGATAAACCCGTTGTTATCGCGGATCAACTGGAGTGAACGGACCAGACGCGTAGCGACTTCCGGTCGCGCCCAAAATCACTCCACGCTCACTAATTAATGCCACGCCCACCAATTCAAGCGCACTCAATAACTGCACAGTCATAGTGGAGACTGCGTACTACCGGCCAGTGCTATTGGCACCTTACTTTGCTTGCCGCCCGGATGGATCATGGTCGGAGCCGGACCTCGTCTAGGGCTAAGGCTAGGGCATAACCAATCGATGCCCTAGCCCTAGACGAGGTCTGGCTCGGATCATGATCCATCCGGGCGGCAACGAGGTCCGGCTCCGATCATGATCCATCCGGGCGGCAAGCAAAGTAAGGTGCGAATAGCACTGGCCTAAAGAATGCAGGTAATACGATGACCGAGTCATCCTGTGGAGTTATATACCAAACAGAGAGATACACAGGAGAGCACGCTTGAATGGGCGTGGCCATAATTAGTAAGCGCGCATCGTGCGTGGAGTGATTTCGGGCGTGGCCGGAAGTCGATACGCGTCGCGTCTGGTCGATCCGTTATCGTTATTTTTGGGCGATAACAGACAAACGGACAGACAGACAAACACACCACCCACAATCCAAGTACCGTTGTGATAGCGCACTGCGGTTCCACTCTCCGAGTATGAGCGCTTATAGCTTACGAACTGTGAACACTTTTCTGGAGCCGAGATGCAACCAGTGTGTTGGGTAGCCATCCATACGCCTACATCGCGGGAAATTGTGTGCGTATCGCGCATGCGCATTATCTAAATTTCCCTAAGTAACCACCGCCGCCGGCCGCGCGCGAGCTAAACACACCCCTATCAATTAGCGGTACCGCGCATGCGCAGTATGCCGAGGAACCATCGGCGCGCATGCGCAGTCAGGGTTGCACCCTTAGAAACCACTGGAAATGGCAGAGTAGTCCAACAAAATTTCATGAAAGTGAGCTACAGCGGCGCTGTCGAGTCTGTGCTGGTGTCTTGTGTGCAAAGGCCAGCTACTGCATGGATAGAGTGCTTCTACAGAGATTTGGAAAAGCAGATGTACGTCCATCACACTTTTGGAATCTTGTGTGCACAACATGTGTGTAACACTAGTAGTAGATAGCATGCGGGAGTAGATACACGCCCTTCTTTGTGACTTCTTGTGCCTCCAAGATACAAAGAGTGAGCGGATCCGGTCATGGTAAACCTGTGCTAATTGTTGACTTGGTCCACACCATAACTCTCCAACGAAATGCTTTTACGAAAATCGGCAAATTTGAAATCAAGTTAGAGTAGCGCTGTAGCGCTGAACCCGTAGGCGTCGCTTTTTGGCCGGTTTGTTGCGCGTGGTGGCAGAAAACGTGGTAGCGCATGTGCGCCAGAGGGTTAACGACTTGTGTGAGACCAATGCCCACTGTATCAAGGGCTTTCAGAAATCGGTTAGTCTGTTTATTGTTGGAATTGAGAACTAAAACTGGATAGCTATGCACATACAGGAACATTGTTGAATGCAGAAAAATTTCACAACGCATAAGGATGATTATGCAACCATTACAACATACTCACTGTGGAAAAACATTCCTTGCAAGAGGGCTTATATATTTTCATGCCACCCTGACACAGAAGTTTTTGCTACTGAGCAATGTTAAGGTGTGAAGACCTGGCGACATGCACAACACTTCGTAGATGAAAAGAAGCGAGTGCACATGACGTTGGTGATGTTGGTGAGGTCGGCACAGCTGCAATCACTAGTGTACTTTCCAAAACACTTCTGCCTACACACATCACTCCCACAACAAAGCCACTGTTATCTACATAGTAAACAGTTGTTGAGGTTCAAAATGTCGTGAAGTAGATATGATCTAATGTTAATATTTCGAATGATGTGTCCTATGACAATTCAAATCCACAGTTAGCCTTAATGGCATACATTAGCTTTTCTTTAAGCATGTTTCTGCTAGTGTAATTGGGTAACTTTAATAAGTTAAAGCATGTGGATGAGGATGGTAGTCTGTGTGGTTGTTGATGGCGCTTAAAAAATCCTTTGATCATTCCAGTAACAGACTCATCTCTGTCCTGTGAACAAAAAAAAACGAAACTCATTGCTAAATTATAGAAGAAGAGAGGCACGATTAAAAAGAGCAGTTGTTTGCATAATTATACTTGTGCTGCCACTTAAACAAATCCCTTATTACCCAGTATCCTTTCATGACTTATTCCTTTCCAAAAAAAGGGGATCTCAAGTCATGAAATTTGGGAAACACGACACCAACCAAGATATCCCTACATAATACTAACATATATGTAATAGTTAATGAACGGAAGTCAGTGCTGTGCGCGTAATAATGGTACGAGGGGCGTGGTCGAGATAGTCATACAGCACGAGGCGCAGCCGAGTTGCTGTATGATCTATCGAGACCACGTTCCGAGTACCATTATCACGCGCACAGCACGTGCTTCCGTACATTTATTGTATGCGTGGGCGATTCAAAAGGCGGCGACCAGGAAAACCGGCGTTCAGAACGGAAGAGAGGACGAGAAGCTCGCGGAGCGCCCTTCCAGCAGCGGTTTGTGTCACCGTCTGAGTCGAACTCCGTCTACGAAAGGCCGCCGAGGGCGTCATTCCCGCAAAGCGTACGCTAGTCCGCGGATATAGTTCAAAAGGCGGCGGCCAGGAAAATCTTTTTTTTGCAAGTTCAGAAGGACTAGAAGCTCGCGGAGCGCCCTTCCAGCAGCTGTTTGTGTCACCGTCTGAGTCGACCTCCGTCTACGAAAGGCCGCCGAGGCGTCATTCCCGCAAAGCGTACACTAGTCCGCGGATATAGTACAGTTCGTGTGATATAGTACAGTTCCGCGCGATAATAGTACAGTTCATTCAAAAACGAATATAGTACTGGCGGCGCCTTTGATTCGCCCACGCAAAATACAATAAGACTAAATACAGTAGTACTTAGTATACAAGTAAATAAAAGAAGTGTGGAATATAGGGATGCCATAAAAAGCAAGGAGAAAAGACAGGGATGGCCTAATGCAGTAGCAGAATGAATGATGGTTACATCTTCAAACTGACATGCTTGCTCATGTAACCAAGCTGGAACCTGACTTATTTAGTGTATTCATATTTACTACGCATGCGTGTTTGTAAGTTAGTCGAATAACATCTGGACAGTCGAACGTTGTTACAGTGGAGGTCCCACTGAGACCTGGGCCAATCGCCGTTGTCTGCGCGTGGCTGGCGCCCAGGAACCTTGGATAGCTGTCTCTAAGCACTCTTATAACATCCTGAGTGCCAGAACGAGCGAAGCAATCACTGAAGCCGAAGAAGAGGATTGCGTGATGGGGTCGGGGTGTCAGCGTGCTCAAATCTGTTCATTTACCATGCTTCATGTATCCCATACCTATTTTGCCTCCCTTTGTTTTTAAATGTTTCTTTCTTTAAATTCACAGGATGTTTAATTTACTTGTACTTTACTTAGGATCTCAGCAGGTTATAACTCTTCTGTCTACTTAGCTATGCTTCCTAGATCTAGGCTAACACTTGCACTTCTCTGTTAGTGCGGTAAAAGTTTCCCGTGCTTAGTCCATTTATTGTTCGTTAAACATCACACCTGCATGCATCTTGTTGGGAAAGAAGGAAAGGAGCTACGGTCTGTCACCCTGCCAACAACCTCTTCGATGATGTAACAGTTCTTGGTCGCAGTATCTAAAACAGTGCACTTGTGAGCAGCGGGAGACGTTTTGGGACTGTCCCCAACAAAATTACTTTTGTCAGTTGTTTATAGCGGGTCACGTATGACTAATGGGGCAGAAGGTGATGCTGGGGAACAGATGAGAAACCATGGTGAAGAGAGAACGTGTTCCAAGGGCAGTTATGGAAGACTTACCCTAGTTACCCACCATAACGCTCGGATTATAGGCAAAGAGCTTCAAAAAAGAAGAGTGTCCCTCGGTGGGGTTCGCTACGATAACTCAGCTGTAATGGTTCAAATCTTCAACATGAGACAAGACAAAAATCATTTCTTCAAAATGAAAGGGTATATAGGGATGGCTCAAATCATGAAAAACAAAGAAACAGGGGTCATTTCACAGCTAAAACACACAAAGCTATGACACCATCCCTATATCTTCGTCCTATTGATTCATACGCAAATACGTATCAGACAAAGACATAAGGATGGTGTCATGTAGCCTTTGTGTGTTTTAGCTGTGAAATGACCCCTGGTTTCTTACCTTTTCATGTTTTGAGCCATCCCTATAATTATCCCCTTTCATTTTCCATTGCCATTCAGATAACCATAGCGTTGAATTGTGTCTGACTCAGAGTCCACCTGCAGACCTGAAAGGGTAACCATGGGGCTGGGTCTGTGTGGCATGGCAGGAACCTCTTTTACGTCCGTTTCATGCAGTGTTATGGGTGTGTGGTCAATGGCCCTTGTGCTTTCTTATCACACAAATGCAAATGAAAGTTGCATATACAACATACTTCAGAGTGTGTCATTTGGACGCAGCGGATGGTGAATGGTGGATGCAGGTGTTTAAATCCAAGCAGTGGTGGTCTTGAACAACTTGTAACAAACTGCAAAAGGTCAAGCACAAGAAAATTAAAATGTGGCAGTACATAATGGATAAATTTCTTAATTGCATTTTACACTGGTTTATCTTCAGTAAAATTTCTAAACTTATTACTGCCACATCCCCTTTCTACATAATTCACGACTTGTTGACAGTGTTCCTAAGGAAGGCGTGCCTCCACATGTTAAAGGTGCACATGTGCACAATTGCACGATACATGCTAAGCAATCTAAAATGGGGCAGGGGGTGGGTCGGCGTAGTGTGCTTTGACAGTATTTTACTGATGGCAGCATGTGCAGATCGATAAAGCAAAAGAAACTAGAGGGATGAGACTTACTTTCAGGAAATTTCCTCTGTCATCAGCATTAAAGTGGTTCTTTAAAACATCCCAGAGCCACAAAATCACTTTGTGATTTGCATGGTATCCTCCAGCATAATGGGTATATTTTCTAGTAAAATATTATACAGTAATTGCAGTAAAAAGGGAACCAATAACACAGTCAATGTCTATGTTAATATTGCACACCTTAAATCTTCCACATCTATTTCAACTTCATCACCAGATATTAATTTTTGTAGTTCTTCAGGAGAAAAGATTTCTATGAATGATGGGTCTATTAAACTATGAAAACCCTTTGTGAAGGCATCAGTCTGCTTCTTAATTTGGGTCGAAAGCTTAAACAAGGCCATCCGATGAACATAGCTCAATCTGTAATAGAACACAAATGGTAACTGAAAAAAGGTTAGTCATAATTGGTAAGCTAACCTAGTGGTCTGAATTGTGTACAATTTTCTAAAGGTATGTGAAATGTAATACTGTGTACTTAATGGTGCCCTTGCATGAATGTTACATTAACACGTCCCTTTGCATATGTGTTCATGCCAATACTACACAGATTATACAAGTAAATTAAAAAAAGGTGAATAGAGGGATGGTATAAAAAGCAAGGAGACAAGATGGGATGACCTAGTGAACGTGATGCCGTGTCTGGATAGAGACTTTGCACAGATTCTCCCAGCAGAGCAAACTAACTAACTTTGTGTATAGTCATTGTGTTGCTACACGAACATCAGGATGTTATAAAACAAAACCTTCACAGCATGGGGGGTGATTAATGCCATTCTAATACGAATCTTTACTCCAATTTTTTGCAGTAATACAATGGACGATGGCTACATACCTCGAACTGACATCGCTTGCTCGTGTAAAATTTCCTCCACATTCAGGGTATTTTTTGGTTTGCTCAAAATCCTAGCTGTTTGACCTCACCTTCCACATATAATCCAGAATAGCTGGCACCCACTACGTGGGCTGAGCCATTCTGTAATGATCACAGAAAATACTACAAAACACAACATGTGCATTGTGAATAACTGCGATCTGCTTATCCTGAATTTATGTATATTCATAAGGCTTAGCTAAAATGGTGGCAAAAAATACAGTTGGTCCCGAGCTTCCTCGCTTTCTGAAGGGCGATGGAGGGAGGGCGAGATGATTCGTACAACTTGAGCTCAGACCGGCAGTAGTTGGGGGCTCGGGATTCATCACGGAGAGACAGACAATGTACGTATGTATATCTCTTTCAGTCACGAATTTGGCTTCTGCGCCCGATCGGCATTGTTGGAGCAACTCTTCTGCATGCATCTCCACAGCCTCTGTGCCTGCCTTTCAGCCTGCTGAGACATTTATGACATGTCTCACTCATCCGGACTTTTTTGCTTTTTTGAGTACTGAAAGGGTAGATAAAAGGAACATCAAAGCTCCGATCACCACATCCAAGTGCCGACTGACCACTTCTGAGGATGCGTGGGTGGTTTTTACGAGATATATCCGCCATGCCGCCTGCCTACCGGGTCAACGTTCACAATTGTGCAAGTTTCTATGATGTTTCTAGAAGTGTGCAAATTTACATTTTGTGACCGAAGGGTTAAAGCAAACTAAGAGCATAAATGAACTAACATAAATCATTGAGCCCATGTGCGTGCAGTTGAGGTACGTAAAATTAAATGGTACATAAGTACGTCAACACCCATAGGTCCCCGTTGTAAAGAGTAGGTTGGCTCGCTCCAGCTTGCCAATCATAACACACAAAATTGGGTAATCTCTTAACTCTCCTGCATGTGTCTGCATAATGCACACAACAGGAAGGCAAGGTCGTAAAAGAAAAACAGGTAACACAAACAGTGAGGCCCCAAAATAGCTTCGGGCACTGCACAACCTTACTTAGTCTCGTTCCCCTACCCCACCCCTCTGCCAGGGAAAGAGGGTCTGGGAACTTGTAGTTGGCATTTTCGATGTTTACGTAATTCGAAAAATCCCGTGCTTGCTCATGTGCGCCTGTACGAACCAAGCGAAAAACCAAGGGTCCAGCTCAAATGCCACCAAAACTGAACCTGCTATAGCTCACCTACCCCTTCAGACTCAAAAACACAGCTTACATACATACATGAATTTCTAGCAGCACTTTCTCTAAGACAGAGCTTTGCAAAGATACCAGAACCATCACACATCACCGCACCACTGCAACTACAGACAGTAACTCGCTAAACTGTCATCTCCAGCCTGCTTGCTCGCTAGTCACACGTGATAGTGATGTGAGTTTGAACGTGTGTCACATGATACATGCATGACAAATGACAGTCTGATTGGACCCTCCCAAATCGTTCTCCATTGCCAAGAAAATCGAGTAAATCTCAGACAACCTTTCCGCGCGTAGGCTAGGCGGGCTGGGAATGAGACTAAACCTTACAAGACGTAATGATGAAAGTTCGGGCCCAGCCTAGGAACATCTGCATTCAACGTGGTATGGCTGACGTAGGTTCCAGTCTACATCCTACGCAGCCTCATCCTGATGACACATTTGTTATGAAGACATGTTACTGACCATGAGTGGTAAAGGTTCAAAGCAGAGAGATTGAACTACCATGAGTGGGACTCAAACATCTAGAGCTCTTTCATTTACTTCACCAAAGTTGTAACACAATATTAACTGACCTGTTGCTAGGTGTCACAGGGATAGCACATCCTCCATCTATAAGTTCATGGGTGACTCTCTAAAAATAAGAAGTGTGGATTAACAAAACATAACCTACGGCAATGTGTTTGCTTATAGATGAGACCTAGCGAGACCTAAGGCATTGAAAATTGATAAAAACTGAGGAACCACAGAGGCATTCAAAAATGACTAACCACAGACTTTAGGACAATAACAGGTTGGTGCAAGCAATGTTGGTGGTAAGGTCATGTTTTGCTAAACAAAAGGTTATTATAGTGACTAATAATTATTTGGATAACCTTTGCATACAAGCACTGCAATACATCTATGCGCACATGGGCAGCCTAGCCTCTTTTGTCTGTGATAACCCCTGCACATACTCTAGCCCTCACACTAACTGCGTAGCGCTTATAAACACTTTCATACACATGGCACTTTAAAAACCACAACAGCATTCAATCTTGCAGCAGCCATAAAGTGGTCATCAAGTGAGTCAAATTTCCTAAAAATCTGCGTTTGAGAGATATGCTATGAAAACCAGCGAAAAGCCGATATTACTGTAATCCATAATCGCACTGACATGATCCACTTGCTACTTGCGTACCTAGGAGGCACAAGAACGAAAAATGGGGGTGTAATGACTCCCGAACACTTTGTACTGGTGTAGCTAACCCGTGTCTGACTTTCCATGAGCCATCTAGTAGCAGGAGACTACTAGTAAACCCGTACTCATAGCCCAGGCCATCAATTGGTGGTACAGTGCATGTGCAGTGCGCCGAGGGTTACCCACGGTCATCAAATTATCACAGACAATAAAACACTAGGACAGTACTCGTCATAAAAAATTAACTATCAACATTTCTTTACCTTTCCAAGATACTCCTCATCAACTGAAAATGTTAAACAGAGATCAGTAACATCGCCATCATAATGCTGTTATAGAGGACAAAATTACAATTACTGTCCAAGCTACAAAATGTAAAAAAATTCTGCCTTCAGGGTTACTAATTGCCTAGATATTATAATGTAAATCTCTGTTTCTATGATACAGTCATTAGCAACACATGACATCCATGTAAATTATAATAGAGGGTGAGACTCTCTTTCGACATTGTGTTAAAGAATCAACTCCCTGTTGGAAGTCAGCTAAAACCTGGTCATGCCTGTTCTTCTGTTCTTAAGGAGAAGCTTGGGGACCAGTTTGAGCACATCCAGGTGCTTGATAGTATCAGGAAAGCATCCTTTGTGTCAAAGTAGTGAGTGAGCTGTGTGAGGATGAATTTGGTTCTCTACTTGAGGAGTGCATGCAGCCAGGGACGAACGTAAAAGTAGCCACCCTCGAATAGTAGCTGCACTTCGCGCATGCGCGATATGCATAGTGGCAATAGACCTGCGGCAATTATGCGGGCATAAAAATAGCCAGGTGTAAGAATCAGGAACAATGCAGGAATAATACGAAAAAGTATGTGCAAGTGTCACATGCACGTGGAAACCCCTGCCCTCTACATGTGGAGGCCACAGGATCGACTCCCGAGCCAAAAAATGTCCTCCACCCCGTGCCGATTCTGCTGTAATGCTGTCCTCTACTTCTAGCCTGCTGAGCTCCTCAGGGAAAACTATAGCTAAGTGACAAGGAGTCTGGGGTGCCTGGCCTAGCAATGACAATCTCAGACCTCCCCATGTGTCTGACTTGGCGAGAAAGTGTAAATTTTAAGCAAATCCTTCCCTCGGGACATGGAGGCGACGTGCTAGAGGAAGCGGGATTGAACTTAAGACTGTCATTGCGTCAGAGAGAGAGAAAAAGCACGCTAACGAGTCGCTGGTGCTATTTGCGGTTTTGCTACGCTTGTAGAGAGGAGGTGAGCCTTAACAGCAGTGTTATAGCTAATGTAATGCCACACATTGGGCGTATGCATAACTAATAGCCATGTCTGTGTCTTTGATCTGAGTGTGTACCTGGCTACAATGCATCTTACTACACATTTATTTGAAAAACAGTCAATATAGGGATGGGATACATGAAGCATGGTTAATGAACAGATTTGAGCATGCTGACACCCCAACCCCATCACACAATCCCTATATTGTTGCCTGGTGTGCCACTCCATAACCATATGTACTCTTGGCATGACTTTTTCATATTTTCAAGCTGTAAGTCCTGAATATTGTGTAATGGTGAATGCTTAATACTTCACCTAGGCAACATTATAAACATTGTGTGACAGGGTCGGGGTGTCAGCGTGCTCAAATCTGTTCATTAACCATGCTTCACGTATCCGATCCCTATCTTGTCTCCCCTTCTTTTATAACATCCTATATGCCTCTTATTAAATTCGTAGCATTTTTTCATTCACTTGTCTCCGCTCATTTCTACCTATATCTCTGTGAAAGGGGGCAAGAGAAAGATGCCTGTTGTCATCATGGTTAATATGCATGTGTACCTGAAGTTATTTGTTCAAACAATGTGGTCGTCATGGAAACAATGTCATTCACATGCATACCACGTTCCATCGCTATGAGCTCTACCATTAGCAAGTTTGAGTGAAGAAGTAAATGCCAGAGGCTATTTTAATATGTGGTTGTAATGGAAACGATGTCGTTCGCATGCACACCACGCTCCATCCTTGTCCAAACCTTCCACGCCGAGGTTCTAGCGATCCCCAGGAGCAAAATGAGTGGGATGGTCACCAGTTAGCACAAGTAAGCTCGAAGAAACAATTTCATCGTCCGTTTCACTCACTGTAGTGTCCGCCATCCTCTAAGCAAGTCAGACACCTACTGCGTGCGACAACTCGGTTTCAGATTCCTCGTGGTCGGTCACGGATGATGTAATAATGACCTCGGTCACTATTGCATCATTCCATCACCTCCCACTCGGAATCTACAACCTCGTAGACGCACGCCGCAGGTGTCTAACCTATACAAAGACACACAAAGCTACACGGGTAACGAGACGGGCTTTACATCTCTCGATAGAGCCATCAGCTTTCATCTTCACTTTATAAACCCACTCCCTACAGGCTTTTGACCTTCTGGTAACTGTACAAGTTCCCAGACGCTGTTATCATGGAAGGAATCGATTTCTGCTTTCATGGCATCAACCCATTCTTGATTGGTCAGAGCATCGCTAACAGACTTTGGCTCCCTGACATCAGACATGTTACATCGGACACCATAGAAGTCAGTCTGTCTCCTCTCACGTTCAGATCGTCTTACTGCAGGTGCGGAAGGCTGAACTGCCTCAGAGGGTTCGGAGGGTTCAGAGGGTTCACTTGAACATTCGAGGTACACAAGTGGTTGTATCTGCTTCTGAGAGGGCTCCTCGAAACCACGCTTCTGTTCATTGAAAATGACATCTCTGCTGTGGAACACCTTTCTCTTCAATGGATCATATAATCGATACCCTTTGAGGGTTGTTCCGTATCCTAGGAGAACACACTTCCTAGACTTTGACTCCAGCTTCTTTCTTTCGTCCTTGGGTATGTGTACGAAGGCTTGGCACCCGAAAACTCGAAGTCCATCAACTCGTGGTTTTTCTCCTGTCCAGGCTTCATGAGGAGTCATCCCACAGACTGCTTTCGTAGGACTTCTGTTGCGCAGGTGAGTTGGGCATCTGGGAATAGGCAGCCTCCAGAAGCTCGCACGTGAACAGCTGGCAGATGGTTTCGATTTTGACACAACCGGGAAGCTTACGTTTTGTGAATCCTGCCCTCAAGGCAAACAGCATCGTACCAAGTTTTTTTCAAGCAGTAAAAGGGCAGAGGAGCCTCTCGATCTCATGCATAGCGATTTGTGCGGGAAAATGAACGAAAAATCATTTGAGTACTTTTTGTCGTTTATTGATGATAAGACTCGGTATGTATGGGTATATTTTCTGAAGTCGAAAGATCAAGCATTTAAGAAATTCCTGGAATGGAAGGACGTGGTCGAATAATCTACTGGGAGAAAGCTCAAGGCTATTGGCACAGATAATGGAGGAGAGTCACCTCCAAGGAGTTTGAAGCACACCTGACAAGAGAAGGAGTAACGCCACGAATTTTACAGTTCCTAAAACCCCAGAGCAGAATTGTGTGGCAGAACGAATGAATAGAACTCTCGTAGAAACTGCCAGGTCGATGCTCATCGATGCAAATTTGCCACACAGATTTTGGGCTGAATCCTTGTCCACTGCAAAGAGCTTGTGCCAAATATCCTCCTTTGTGTCAGATTTATCAGCAAAGGTAGCTCGTTCGTGGTTAGGCTTGTGGTCGAGCTGATAGAGGCTTCCTATCTTAGTAGCTTTGGCAACCATCTTATGCTCTTTGTTTAGAATATAGCAAGCTGACCTAGTGAACTTCACTATCTTGCCCCTCTTTGCTACACGGAGGAGATTATATGAGAGCTTGGGTACGTAAAGGACATCACGCAGCATACACGACCTCGACTCACCATTGGGTAAGATCATGTCTAACACTACTTCACCTCTTCCGACCGCCGTGAGTGCTCGTCCGTCTCCCAACACCACATCAATGGGATCTTGTGACTGGTAGAGAGCTGTCCTGGCACATATGACATGTGGCTGCCGAGTCGACGATCCAGGCACACTGTTCGTTCAAGCTTGAGTGTGGAGAACTGGGGCACATCAAGAGGTACTGCAAAGACCACAAAGCTCAGAAGGAGAGAAAGACGAAATCCGAGAAGGAGGGTCAGAAGGAGAGAAAAACCAAATCTCAGAAGGCAGCTACAACCACCACACAGGAGAGCTCAGATAGCGAGAGTTCTGGACTCATTGCTAGTCACGCATTGTCCGTAGTGGTGACACCTTATTAGTTTGCGTCTGAAGGTCTTGCGTGAGGTCATTGCACTTTCAGTGCCCGGACTAGCCTCACTTCTCTCCTTTGACTTTCTCTCTTGGTGCAGAATACGTTCAGTAACAACCTCCAGCTTGGGCACATCCTCATTTGCCTCTAGTGCAGTCACCAGCACACAGTAAGACTCTGGCAGGCTGGCCAGGAGGTAAACTACTCTATCCTCCTCAGAAACAGTTTCTCCCGCAACTGAGAGTGCGTCAAAGAGTTCTGTCATTACTTTGATATGCTCCTGAGCCGAGTCTCCGTCTTTCAATCTCAGTGAGTGCAGTTTGCGGCGCAAGTCTAGCCTTGTTGCCAACGTCTTTTTCTCAAATTGATCTGCCAGCTTCTTCCAGACGACGACTGGATCTCCAATGAGGTATAACAGCGATGTATCAATCGACAGAACGACGGTGGCCAGAGCGCGATCCCTCCTCGCAGCAAATTTTGCTCGCTCAGCCTCACTGCAGCCAGGAGCTACTTCCTCACCGGTAACTATCCTCCACAGGCCCTCTTTCATAAGCGCCTTCCTACACTGTATTTTCCAGGTAGGATAGTTAGTCCCCTTCAACGGGACAACTGCCATCGCGTTCCTAGAGTCAGCCATTCTCCATCAGGCGTCACGACCAGTCGAAGTAGTTGCGCACAGTTTAGTTTCTAAGGCCTGGGCCCATAACTTGTTGCAGAGATCTGCGCTTGTAGCTGACTCAATTTATCCTTGACTGCACTACACTTGTACAAACATGTGGCTGGTTAAATACTAGTTACAAAGCAAAGTTCTAGAGCAGTAAAGTTCTAGAGCAGGAATGTTCTAGAGCAGTCTAGGTACATACAGTACGTAACAATACATAACAGGAACTATAGTTTGATAACAGTATAGTCTCACAAGAGTGGATTGTTCCCAACACAATACTCTAAAATAGTCTGAGGAAAGCACTGTTTGTGTCAAGCTTTGTATCTGGGATTAAGTAACACAAGTGTTAGACTGTCCCTGTCTCGTTGTGTACCTAAAGGCCTGCAAAGGATCGCCAATGGGCTAGTTTGGGTGTTGGTTATTGCACATCTTGTTCTAACGTCGCCAAAGTTTGCACATAAGTGATACTATGCAGAGATTGAAATAAATAATAACAACTATAGAGACTGCACCTTTATGAAGTTTAGGGAGGAGTAAATCTGCTCATCAAAAGATGAAAGTTCATCAAGGTAGTTGTAGTACGCCGAATGATTGCGTTTCAACAGATGACTCAAAAAGAATGGGGCTAGTGGAATATCAACGACGATTCCCTGAGATTCAAAGTGTACGATTCCGTAGATAACAAATTGTGACAAAGATTAGTTTAAGGTTAAGACAAGAGCACACAATAAAACAGAGGCTCTCTATGTGCCTATCTATCTTGACCATAACTCTTTAAGCATGTGATGCTGGATAGCGAGGGTTACTGTAGTTGTCGTGTGTGTGTGTCTGTCTGTCTGTCTGTCTGTCTGTTACCCAACATGTCACTTCACGAGCCATGAATCACTCCACAAACAATACCAGGTATTCAGCGTCGGGTATAGGTCAAAAGGCATGTAGGGTTTTCTCTGAAACTGCTGCGTTCTAGAGTTATGGCGTGAAACACGAGCAAAAGCCAATATGCTAATTAGAACAGGCTTACCTCAAGCGGGTTCGCCCTCTGTGTATCTTGAAGGCACAAGAAGTCACAACGAAGGTCGTGTATCGGCTCCTGCATGGTATCTACTGCTGTAGCTAGCCCGTGTCAGACTCTCCGCGAGCTACTAGCGGGAGACCACAAGTAAACGCATACTAATAGCCCAGCCCATTAATTAGCGGTATCGCGCATGCGCAGTTCGCCGAGGGTTTGCACTTTAGTGCTTTTTCATAAAATATGAGTCTTATATATACATGAACTTTTAAAAGTATATATTATGATAAGAATATATACTCTCAAAAATGAAGTTTTGGGGGAGCTCGGGAGCAAAATTAGGATGTCTATTGCTAAAGTTAGCAATAACAAGGATTATCGCATTGTATTTCAGCCATTGGTATATAGAATTCAGCTATCTTTTGTGACATCATCTGTTGAGAGTGTAGCCATAATTATGTTGATGGTGTTTGAGTATCAACTATTTAAATGGTATCAAACCTACCTCATACACAGCTTTTCCAACCATTTTCCCTACAAACTGAAACAACTGGAGATGATTCTCATTAACACCACTTAACCATGATGGAAACAGGTGACCTTCTGTATTTGCCTGCATATAAAGTACCACACGCACTGATTATACACAATATATGTACATTAATTTTATTATGTAGCACTCCCTGTTACAGTGCTTTGCATATACGCACTTTGAGAGACTGGAACTTGCATCCATGCTACATGTTATGCACACAAGAAAATGATCTCTTATCTATGCTGATCAACATGATCAGGTTCATATTAAGTAATGTGACTGTCGTGGTGTCAAAACAACAGCCACTGTCCGTGACAAGGTGCCATACCTTGGCCACGTGATATCTGCGTAGGGTGTAAAATCTGATCCTGCTAAGACGGAGACAAAAAGTACTGACAAAAGTACTGACAAAAAGACGTTAAATTTAGCTGGACAGCTGAGTGCCAAGCAGCATTTGACAAATTGGAAGAGCTTTTGGTTAGTGCCCCGGTTTTGGCTTACACTAGATTTCGCTTTGGTTTTGAGTTTGTCTTCGTCGCAGACCAGTGCTCTCCCAGGCAAAAGATGGTGAGCAGCTTCACCCCATTGCTTATGCTTCACATTCTCTTGACAGTTGTGAGCAGTATAACAGAGTTAGAAACTAGCAGTGGTGTGGGAAGCTTGGTATTTCCGCCCATAATATCCCTTGGGGCATCGTACCATAATGTTCACTGACCACTCACCCTGTGTATACTATGTACAGTAATCTAACTCTGAAGCATTGGGCGGGTAAACTAAACACTTAGGCTTTGTCGCTCAATCCCATTCCTAATCTGAAGATGATAGTCATTGTGATGGCAATCGTGGGTGTAACTTTGGTGACGAGATTATTTTGTAGTGATGATCATTGTGGTGGTCATTATGAGTGTAACCCTGGTGATGATTGTCGTGATGGTAACAGTATCTGTCGTGGATGTGCTGTTTATAATGGTTGTGTTTGTGACACTGGTGGTTGCAGTGATCGAGAAGACCGTTGTAGCAGCAGTGGTTTGATTGGGGGGTGACACTGATGACAGTCAGTGTCGATGCTGTAGTGCAGAAGCAAAGATGTTGATGGTGATTGATGGTGAAAAATTCTCCGTTCAATGTTTTGGCTATTGACGTGAATGAAATGAAAGTGTTGTTACCATTGACAATCACTATTTATGGGAAACTACCCCAAAGAAGCTTTGTTCTCAGTTACTCACTGAAGCCCATGCTGGATGTTTTGGCGGCCACTTCTCTGAGAAAAGTTGTATGACAAGATAGTTCTAAATTACTAGTGGTACGGCATGAGACAATTAACACAGGAGGAAGTTTCGTTACAGTTGCCTTAGCTGTGTTACAAGACGAGGACCTGGTCATTCACCGACCTCCTTTGACGGGTAAGTCGCCAAGTGTTGTTATGCCTTTGGCAAAACTGTGATTAAGGTATTAGGCAATAAAATCTGCATTGTATACTATACCCAACACATTTAGAGACATTTAGATACCTAGAACAAAAAAGAATACCTTGAACAGATTTAATGCTGGGTTGAAGGCTAGGTTCAATGTTTCTTCTAAAAATTCTTTAAAAACTCCCATTTCATCAATTCCAGCTTCATCAAGGCCCTGCAAACACGGCAGGGTAACATAAAACAACACAACAACAGCATTATTAGTCTTCCTAATTGCTCTCATACTTCATCTACACTGTTGATTACAGCTAATGTTATACAAAATTAGTGGACTGTGTGGGACCTCGCAATCTTCGCAATATTAAAATTCACACTTTTTTTTTTTATAAGACATGAATTTTGTAGGAATGTACGTAGATATCCATAACAGGATGTGCATGGTCACAAGGCAATACATTACACATTAAGTGAAACTTTCTCTGTGGGCTCAATCCACGCTGTTTGTACTGCACAATACTCCACGTGGCCGTACATTTTCCTACAAAAGATGAACTAGCTTGATTCGAAACAGTACTAAGTCTTTAGGTTTGGCCCCATGTCGCTCGGAATTTTGCTATTACAGCAGGTAGGTATTTTGCACCATTTGCGAGTTAACTAAAACACACGTGTGTCATTTATTATGGGCTCATGTAAGCCAGTTTGTGTGGAAAATAGCTCGCGTGGAGCCGGGCAGTGGAGCGACTAAGTCGGTCTGCAAAACGTAAATTTTGAGGTTGCCAGTACCAGTGCACCATTTTATATACCTAGGGTTAGTGCTTTGAAAATATTTGTTTATACACACACCACATCTTTAAGCTCAGTAAACAGGAACTAGCTAGACAAAGAGTTACTTTATGTCCTAGTTTTTATGCTGAAATATTCTCATACTTTAAAATGTATGAACAGCAAGGCTACACATGATTATGATGCAATTCAGTCAGGTAATTCAACCGCAAAATAAGTAACATTTACCTGAGCATTTATAAACTTGACTCTGATTGTTCCTTTTAAGATGGAACTTGAGAGTATGCCAAGTTGACTGTAGCCATCTTCTAGTAATTTATCTCTGTGTATAGTAATATATGTTGTTGGATGACCTTCTGAGATTTTAAGAAATTCTCTATCTTTCTTTATTCGCCGATGAAAAATTTCAACACGCTGCATAGACAATGTAAAAAAACTGTCTCACATGCATGTTGTCTGTAGTACTGAAAACAATAACACTAACTTCATTAACAAGAGGAATGCAAAGCAGTTTTGCCCAGCAAAGCGAGCATGGCAATTTTTCGCAGTGTTTCGGGCGTATTATCAGAGCGGCGGTAAATGCTCTATATATGTAGGGATGGCGCGGGTCAAATCTCACGTGATCCACATACAAAATGCTTCAAAACTCGGCGAGAACGCCTAGCTATGCCTTCAAAATACACTAGTAGTCACTCACGGGCCCATATCTAGCTATACATATGCCCAAAAGTATCGTACGCACCTGCAATTCTCAAGACGAGAATCCGCTCTTGCGCGATTTCACAATTGTGTCAATCTTCATCTTCTTCTTCTTTAATTAAACCCGCTATCTCCTTACTGGAACCAGGTGATGCGCCGAATTTGTCACTAAACATTTCCCACGATCCTGGAGGTGCATTGTCGTAAAGTGATCTTTGTTTTCTTGCCGCCTATGGCTACGAAAGATAACTGGCGGACAATACAGCAGACAAAAACATTTTCACGGTTGGCAGCGAGCTACCCAGTCGACCCCACCCACTTGCAGGAGCGCTTCATTGCTCGATAGTCGATACATAGCTAGATAGGAAAGAGAGGGAATGCACGCTGGTCACGTGACATTTCCCCTTCGAAATGTACACGCGCACGCGCATGGTATACCTTTGGATCTATATCCGATCCGTGCCTCGCCCCGCGCACGCCCCACGAACGCACGCTACATACCTTTCGGTCACCAAATGTAAATTTACACACTTCTAGAAACGTTAACAAAACTCGCACAATTGTGGACTTTGACCCGGTAGGTGGGGGGCATTGCGGCATAATCTCGTAAAAACCACCCACGCATCCTCAAAAATGGTCAGTCAGCACTTGGACGTGGCGGTCGGAGCTTTGATGTTGCTTCTGGGGCGTGGTCAATGCGGCGCATGTATATAATATGTTGACTTTCGAGACAGTGCACAGCATTCTGAAGCTGCTGCTGGAGCTGAAATGTCGCAGTCACCAACTGCTGTTGGTGTGTCATCCCCAGTCACTTCGAACGCCACGTATCCAGCTGTGCCTTCAATTAATGTGCTGGATCGACCATGCCCCTCCCGCCGAACGAGACACGCCTCTCCACCAGAAGAAACACGCCACCTCCTCTTGACGAGGCACGCCTCTCCACTTGAATAAACGCGCCTCCGCTCAACACTATGAAGTGCCGTTTGTCTCAGAACTACTTTTTTGGATTGTTATACATGACTAACGTGTATACATGTGTTACAATATGGGTTTGCATCCAAGCCTAGAATATGATGTTTAATGACAATTAGACAGAGTTAATGTAGGGACGACTAGGCATTGGTGAAGGGTAGTAGTGGGAGCCCATTGAATGAGGGTGTGCCAAAGCAACTAGGTATGCGCAATAGCATCAGCAGCACATGGCCAGGCAGCAGTGTCTCTCTAGCTGAGAGACAATGCAGCAGGCTAAGCAGCAGCAAGCTACTGGCACTGCAGCCAGGCAAGTGGCACCACAAGAGAGCAAGCAAGCATCTCTATCTGGAGCAACGTCGTCAATGACCGAGCGGGGCGAATCGTCAAAAGACACCCGATGGGGACCCGCCGCCGCCAACCACCCCGATGTCTGAAACAGCGGTGCTGGAGCTGATTCGCCGAGAGATACCGGTAGCCGTGGCAGCGGCTCTGGCGACGGTCTCCGCGCCCGGAGGTAAGCGGGCATTCGTGTGTTTTGCGCAGTGGTATGCGCGCGTAGGCATTTGGGGACTAGTAGGCGCGACTTGTCGGCGTGCTTGGCACTCATGCTTATCCTCCACAGGCTCGTCGACAACGACCCCACGCAGTCTACCCCTCTCGTTGCCTTCCATTCCACTTATTCCTGCCTCGGTGGCCGTAGCAGGCAGGTCTGGCCGGCTCACAACAACTATCACCTCTTTCTCTCTTCCGAAGGCGACGATCCCGATTAGTGGAGGAAGCGGGGGTACAGATACGGAGCCCTCCGCGTTCAAACTCTCATCGAGCTTCGCCCCTGTGCCGGCTAAGTTGGTCAAACGGATCCAAGCCATGGAATTTGTCGAGATGAGGGAACTACTGCCGGACAACATAGCTTTTGCAGAGAAGCTAGCAGTGCTCCCTACAGGGATGGCCATGCAGACATTGCTGGGAGAACGGGAGATCGGAGGAGACCGCGCCCTGCTGACATGGGTCTCCTCATTTGCAACGTATACTGCCATAGTGGCCCAGGCCCACACTGAACGGGTTACCGACATGCTGCCATACATGCGAATAATTATCAGAGAGGCTAGCAAGTTCGGTGGCACCGGATGGCTTGCGTATGATTCTGTCTTCCGGCGTAACCAGGACTGCCTGGCTGCTCGATGGGACAACCTGGACCCCTCGCTTCATCAAGTCTACCAGCCAGAGGTCCAAAGTTGCAACCCCATGCAAACACTGTCACGAGATAGACCACGCAGCGTCGGAGTGCGCAGTGGCTGCCTTACACCCCAGGCCCGTGGCATCAGGAGAAGACACCACGCCCCCTGGAGACCGCCTAAGCACAAAAGGGAAGCGGCCAGCTCCCTACCCCCAGCAGCGACCCATATGTGCCTCTTGGAATGCGGGCAGCTGCCGATACCCAGGGGTATGCAAGTATGCTCATGTGTGTCTCATGGGAGCGCCCCTACATACAACTGGCGAGACCCCGCCCAGCAGCGAGGCCGGCAAAGGAGGCAGGCCAGACATAGAGAGGCTAGCAGTAGCACCACAGAAGTGGGCTCGGACCTCTGTAGATAGGTCATGTAGACCTGATTTATCATGATTGCATTGAAATAATCAATAATCCATGGCAATTACCAAATCATACCCCGCATGGCTAGTGAACATGACCGCCTCCTCCTTTCTAGAGCCTCCCATCCTGACCATGGGTAACTTTTCCAGAGGCCTCTACTGGTTCACTGCAGACCTCCTGGCACTGGAGTCTGCATCCCCGACACGACCTAGTACTCCCTATGACGCCACACTGGCGTCTCCCCTCAAGCCACAAGCATGGGAGAGGGCTCTGGTCTCGATCCCTGACAGGCCATTTACCGACTTCCTTGTGCGGGGCCTAAGCTTCCGCATAGGCGTTGCCCAGGGTGCTCCTCTCAGACCAGCAAGACGCAACCTTCGGTCCGCATACGAACATCCAGATGTCGTCACGGCCTATCTACAGCGGGAAGTAGAGCTATGTCACCTCTCACTGCTTCCAGACCAGAGTTCCCTGGGGCCACCACTTGTGCAGATCAGCCCCTTTGGGGTTATTCCAAAAAAGGCAAGAAATGGCGCCTAATTGTTGACCTGCCGTCGCCATAGGGCTTCAGTGTCAACGATGCCATCTCTTCAGACTACTGCTCGGTGACCTACATGTCTGTGGATCAGGCAGCGGACATGGTCAGAGCAACTGGGAAGGGCTGTCTGATGGCAAAGCTCAACCTCAAGGAGGCATACAGAGCAGTGTCGGTCCTGCACTGAGCAGGGCAGGTCTCGACAACTCCTTGTATAATGGCCATAGTTTCCGTATAGGGGCAGCCACAGCACTGGGGAGATGGCGCAGTGATGCGTACAAAGTCTACATAAAGCTCCCGCGGTCCAAACTGGCCTCTGTCTCTCAAACTCTTGTACGCACACACTAACCTAAGCAAAAGCTCTGTCATATTCCCCTAGTTCATATACATTGTTTTTCTACCGCAGTGCAAGACAAGGGGCGTAAGATAGAGGGGTGAGGTCAAGAATGGATGATCATGGGGCAAGCTGGAATCCAGCTCTTTGGGCGGATAATCAGCCATGCTGGCTGGGTGCCCCATGCTCCACCCATCCGTTAGGGGGTGCGTGCAAGGATAGATGTGCATGTAAGAGGAATAAGTACGGGGGTCAGCGTTAGGTAAAGCCCACCCACTGAGCATGCGCCTTGAGGGCCCCCGGTAAGATGAGCATAGAGCCTAAAAATTCCTTGAATTTGGATGACTCTTGCACGATACCTCCAAACCAACCCCATTAGGCAATGAGGGTTGGGCAATACTTAATGGAGTCACATACATTAAGTCAGGTACAAAGTTAAATCTAACTATAAACCCATGCATGCACACAAAAGTCAAAAACCTATTTCCTGCATTTGGCGTACACAGTCACTGCAATCCAGGCTTCTTAAGCCCCTTGCAGAGACTAGGATTTTTATTGGTGGTGTTTTTGTTGCTGCTTTGTATATTTCCATCCATGTTGCTGTGATGGCAAACCCCCTTACTGTGACCCAGAGTGTCACAATTTCTTCTAGCAGTTCAAGTGCATCACCCACTGTGTCAATGCATTGAGACAGTAATGTCCAATTCCATTCAACATCATCACTGTGCATGATACGTTTGATAATACGCTCCTTGAATGTGCATGAATCAGCTTCTGATTGTGCGATGTAGTTGGGTAACAGAGACTCAACCCCTTTCTCAATGAAGCTGAATGTATTGTTGCTTAGCTCACCATGATTCACTTTATCAATCCAATTTGTGTATGCCAGGAAATCTTCACCACCAGCACATTCACTGGATACTGCCATTTGTCCTAAGTATTGAACATATTGATCATACTTCATTCCAGGCTACTGATGAAACCTTATAAGCAAACGGTAAGGAACGTAGCCACAGACGTATTGCAGCACACTTAGTTCATCTTTGCCGAGCGTCACATTATCCTTCGATCTGTACTCTCATTGGACGAAACACGCACGACCGTTGGAGACGGTAGAGGAAAATTCACGTAGTAGTAGCCTCTTGAACAGAGTGACTGTGACAGACTGAACGGAAAAAGTTGTCTACAGAAACACCAGAAACCGTTCCTAGATCTGAGGTACTGCAGTTAACCGTATCTGATGGAAAGCGCTCCACAACTTCTCATGTTTGGCTGCAATGGAACAATAGGTTGCATTAGGCTTGAAGATTCCCCGCAGACAGGCGGTCAGTTCGTCGCAAAACCCATCAAACCTAGTCATCGCTGCTTCATCCGCTGAGGCCTTCTCTAAGATGTTGGGACAAGATATTCTGGCACTAACCAAACGCGGGGAACCATCCACTTGTTCACTCTCCTGTTCAATGAGGGAGTCAAAGGCACATCTCACCAAACCACTCGACATGTTTCCTTGCGCACACACCCTGTTGCGCGATCAATAGAAACAGTTCAGACGGGCGGCTGGCACAGCAGTAAAGTTGCGTAATCGCATATAATCTACTGTGTGCCTAGCTCTCTTTCGCAGCTGCAAGACATGTAACCTGATTACATGTGATTACGTAACTTTACTGCTGTTGTGATAAAACCAACTTAGAAGCCACTTACCTGTCCCAAACCTTCTGGGGACGCCTGCACAACTCCGCTAAGGCAATGTCACCAGACCCTCACTCCTTGTGTGAGGGTCTGGTTTGGGAGACTAGGCCACTGCTACTCATTTATATTCAAGGAAACCTCTGCAAATTGGCTGCATTCCCTCATTGTCTTTTTTGTTTTACATAGCTGTATATGTCGAGGTGCCAAGCGATACTCCTTCCGTGCCTGGGTGTACCCACCGGCCCTGCTGTTCTTTGCTGGAGTTCGTGTTGCACCTTGGTCCTACATCCCAAACCTTCTCCGTCTACTACTTTGATAGTCATCGTGAACCACCGTGTGCCTGTGTCCTTAAGCGTATTCTCGTCCTCTAGCTACCACTACTTTGCCGAGAGATGTTCTTCCCTCCACTCCTTCTACCACTGTTCTGCTGACAGTCGTCAATGCCTCCCGGGCTTCTTCCTTTCAGATAAACTGATACCGCTCAAAATGAAAAAGGAGGGCATATTAACCAGCTTCTAGGGCCCTATATATGTTGCAAAGAAGGATGTTGCTGATAGGGCTGCATATAAATGCAGACAGGCGAAAGGCTGCTGCAAAAGCACGCTATGATGCTGCAGCTACCAAGCCAGCTTACAACAGCAATCTTGAAAAAATGAAGGCATTGTTTCGAGACTGTCATGCCTCATGCCTCACAAATTTCATAGTAGGCCTAAGAATGAAAGAGAGCAGCTGATAGCCTTGTTGGGCAAGTACCACCAAGTTTTCAGTTTGATGGAGGGAGAGAGAGGAGAAACCGACTTGGCAACAATGAGCATCGATACAGGGGAAACCATTCTGATAAAACAACCTGTGAGGAGAATCCCATTCGCCGTGCGACGGGAAGTTGCCCAGCAGTTGAAGCAGATTCAAAATCTGGGTGTCATCCAACCTTCCAGCAGCCCATGGGCTAGTCCCATCGTACTCGTTCACAAGAAAGACGGGCCATTGCGGGTATGTGTTGACTACCGTCACCTAAACAACGTCACGAAACCTGACACATTTCCACTTCCCAGGATTGATGACCTCCTTGATGAGTTGGGGAGTGAAAAGTTTTTCACGACGCTGGATCTCGCTGTCGGTTATTAGCAGATCCATGTGGCAGACGATCATGTTGAGTAAACCGCATTCGTCACCCCTTCTGTGCTCTATGAATTTCGTGTGATGCCCTTTGGGTTAACAAATGCGCCAGCCGTGTTCCAAAGACTGATGCAGAATGTGCTGAGTGGACTAAACCCAGTTGATGGACCCAGTTTCGTTGTCGTCTACTTAGATGACATATTAATTTTCTCGAGAATGATGGACGATCGATCACCTACGTTACATCAACCTGGACCTTAACCGCCCTCAAGCCAGTAAATGCCATTTTCTCTGTCGAGTATCTGGGCCACTTGGTTACTCCAAGAGGATTACACTCTAGCCCAAACAAAGTAGAGGCAGTCACCGAGTACCCCACTCCATCATCTGTCATTCAAGTCAGACATTTTGTAGGTCTTGCCTCATACTACCGGCGTTGCTCGCTGGACAAATTCATTACCTGACACAGAAAGATGTGGTGTTTAATCGGTCAGCCGAATGCCAGGAGGCTTTGAGGCGCTGAAGAAGAGACTCGTCGAAGCACCAGTCCTCGTCTACCCCGACTTCATTACTGGTTTCGTTCTCGAGACAGCTGCCAGTTATCAAGGGCTGGGTGCAGTATTATCTCAGAAGTTGCAGGACCGCTTATTACACCCGGTGGCTTTCGCTAGCTGAGCATTGGCTTAACCAGAGAAAAACTATGCTGTGACGGAGTTAGAAACTCTAGCAGTGGTATCGGCCATCAAGCACTTCTATGCGCATCTCTATGGTCACGATGTCGAAGTAGTGACGGATCACTCTGCCGTGAAGTCCTTACTCACTGCTCCCAGTCCAAGTGGGAAGCATGCACGCTAGTGGCTCCAAGTGTTCGGGAGTGGTGTGAGAAGTATTAACACTGTCTACCGGCCGGGCAAGCAGAACTCTCGAGCCGATGCTCTCTCACAAAACCTAACAGAAGCTGAGTCAACTGCCCCTCATCCCATTGATGTTCAAGTAGCAGCCGTAGAAAACCAAATCACTGACCTAGTGAACATGTCTCCAACGGAAGAGTCATTAGGTGAGTTTCATCTGGAGCAGGACAAGGATCAAGAACTACCGTCTCTCCAACAGTTTCTGTAGTATGGAATCCTCCCAGCTGATGAGAAGGAAGCGAGGAAACTGGCTGCCCAAGCTCTAAACTTTGTGATAGTCGACAACACACTCTACTTTGTTGAGGTGGCCGGAGACGAGCTGCAGTACCAGAACATGTACAGAAGACTCTACTGGATGATTACCATGGTTGAAAAATGGCTGGACATTTTTCAGGTGCCCATCAGCGTTGAGCCGGCAGTGGTGGTGGCGTACGATGCATTGGAGTTTAGTCGTAACTGCTGTATGATAAGTTTCTTCCTGGGGTTCTCTGGGCCTACCGGAATACCATGAGTCCCCGAAAGAAAAGCCATTCTCCTATTCGGGCTAGATCTGAAGTCCCCAACGGAAGCTGTGCTCTTACCTCCTGATCCGCTGAGTCTGACTGACCTCGACAGCTACCGCGAAGAGCTAGTCCTCTCCCTCTCAACTGCTTGCGAGCTTGCTGTGTCCAGTATTAGAAGGGCACAAGAGAATTACAAGACCCAATATGACAAGGGAGTTACGGTGGTGGACCACACGGTTGGGGATTGGGTTTTCGTTCGTTTTCCTGAAGAGGAGACTGGGAAAAGACGCAAAATGTCTAGACTGTGGTATGGCCCAGACTAAGGTGTACTTCCCCTAAGACCCCTCTACGTATTTTCATGCACCAACTCAGAGTGTGTCCCAGCTAAGACCAACTTCCAGCTGGCTTCTATTGGTATGGCGCCCGACACCGAAGCCCTCGACGAATTCCAAACTGGTTGCAGAGATTGTTGTCCGAGAACGATGGCAGAGTGTGTACCGATCCACACCACGAGCTGGTGGAATCCAGTGAGGAACGAGATGTGGGACTTGAAGAACCCCTAGACCTACCGCCAACACCAGTCCAGTAGGAACCATCCAAGCAAGACCAGCTTGAACCTGACCTGCCGATGACCAACCAGCCGGACCTCGCTGAGCAAGAGCCGAGGTGTGTGAACCATTCGTGGATTGTGAAGTCATCTCAAGTCGATATAATCTTCGCGACCGGAGTCAGACAAAGCAGCATCTTATGAAAACAGAAAACAGTACAAAAAGTTCGGGACAAACTTGCTGCGGGGGAGGGTGATGTAACCGATTTAACACTACACAATGTGACTGATGAACACTACTTGTGTATATTATGTCATGTTTTGCATTGTCACACCCATTTGTATACACATGCGTGCATGTTATTAGTCTTCCATGCTAAGTCTGCAGTGTCGGTCGGTTACAAACACAGGGAACAAGGAGACAAGACAGGGACGACCATGATGCCGTATTACAATGGACAATGGTAACACACATACTTCAAACAGACAATGCTTGCTCGTGAGAACTACTACTTCAGCACCACTAAAACTTGCTAACAGTAGAATGCATGGAGACGAAACTTAGAACACATGCGTATTACCATGATGACGGGCACTTTTCTTCACTTCTCAAAACGTTTACATAAGGAGACAAGTAAAACTTTTTATTGGAATACAGGGATGATATAACAAGAGAGGGAGACAAGATAGGGATGGGATACATGAAGCATGGTCAACAAACAAATTTGAGCACACTGACACTCCTAAAGTCATTCCCTATAGGTTAGGTATGAGACTTTTACTATTATGTGTTTCAGCAAGACCTGTATGTGGCTTGAAAATACAGGTTACAGCAATGTTTTACTAACAGTGCCATTCCAATGAGTGACCAACACCGTTAAGAGGGGCACACCAGGCAACAATATAGTGATGGGGTCGGGGGTGTCAGCATGCTCAAATCAATTTGCTAACTATACTTGTATCCCATCCCCATCTTGTCTCCCTTGCTTTTTATACGATCCCTATATTCGTCTTTTCTTCAAAGCGCAGAACTTTTTTACTTGTACAATAAGTACTGCCGCACTTAGTGATATATACTACTACAACAACAACAGCACTGTCGATACTTAATGTTTACTACACATGAAACAGTTGTGTATTAGTGACTTGCGTATTGCAGTAATAATAATAATAATAATAATACGCAGGTGGCTGCCATAGCACTAGGGCCATAGACCACGCACCCAGAGCAATGGGCGGAATCGTTAACACACGAACATACACCATATGAACATGAACATGAGGTATCTGTCTCACCTCCAAGACACCTCAACTCACCCCTTCCACCAGCGACACCCTGCAGCTCCCCAGACGCAATCTGAGACTGGGTTTGTTGTACACAGGGACTATCGCCGTATAACCTAACCTTTCTTAGCTCCCAAACATCCAAAATAAAATCTTTAACAAGGCCAAGCAAAGAACCAAATTTATCCTCCCACAGTTCACTACCCAATATAAAGGATGCTTTCCTGAAACTATCAAGCGACTGGAAATGCTCAAACAAAAAAAAACAATACTAGCTCAAAAAGACAGGTGCAAAAACATTTTATTGCTAACTAACCTTTGGGTAATATTTTCTCTTCTCTGGTCCCTTAGGGCCTTTTTCCTATCCTTCAGCCTTTTCACATGCAAGTACTTTTTGAACTCTACCACCTTGTTAAATGTCTTATACAATAACAGCTTTACTTTGCTATTTAGCCCCTCTTCAAACTTTCTAATCTCCCTCTCATTAATACTGTCCCCTATTATAGACAAAAAGCCCTCCAAGGAGCAATCCCCATTTTGAATATCATGCAACCACTCTGCCTTGTCAAGACCTAATGACGAAAAGAGATCATCAATGACCTTACTCCAACCCTTCCTCTGCCTGCCTCTCCGTGGCTTAAAATTCCATTCCTGATTAAAAAGCTTCTTCGGATACCTATTGCCTGGCAATGCCGCTAACTTATACCACCACTTCAACTTATTCTTATCCCTACGCCCTTGTAACGTATCAAGCCCCATATCCCCCCTAACGGCTTCATTACATGTCTTAGACGAACACCCAAGAATGCGCTTAGCTCCTCCCAGCATAACGGACTCTAATGCAGCTGCCTGAGTCTTATTGGCTTCCCACACCTCACCCCCATATTCTAAAGTTGGCCTAACCACCGCCAGAAACAACAACCTGCGAGCACTCAAATTAATATCCCTATTACTAATTACACTATGCAACTGATTAACCTTCCTCCTACCATTGTCTAACACATTCTTGATATGCACATCCCATGCACCAGTACTAGTAAAATCAACACCCAAGAATGTGTATTTAGATACTCTAGGCAAAACATACTCCCCCCATTTCCAAGCACCATCCCCTAACTCCCTAGCGAACACCATCACTGCACTCTTACTCACATTAGCCTTTAGCCTCCATTTTCGACAGTAGGCATGCACCACATCTATAAGCGTCTGTAACTGATCCTTAGACTCACTAACACCAACGAAGTCATCTGCAAACAAAAGTCCTCCAAGTCTCCCACCACTACTTAAATCAATTCCAATCTCAGCTTCCTCCACCCCCCTCAACAACCCATTGACAAATACGGAAAACAAAATTGGAGATAAGCTACATCCCTGAGCTACCCCCTGTTCCACATCAAATGCCTCTGACCGTTCCCCATCCAACAATACAGCACTCTTTGAATACTCGTACATCTTCTTTATGACCCTCCACATCTTCCCTCTTACCCCAAATTCCCACAACTTAAACCACAGGCCGTTACGCCACACACTATCGTATGCCTTCTGCACATCTAGAAAGAATGCATATGTCTCCTTCCCCTCCTTTAGTCTACCCTGCACGAGTTCATTCAGCGTATAAATATTATCAACACAACCCCTTCCAACCCTAAAACCCAGCCTGGCCCTCATGCAATGCTTTGCCCTCGTCCAGATGCTTCACCACCTATTGTTCAATACC